>APFE030227281.1:148693-184656 GCA_000404065.3 Pinus taeda | reverse complement strand
AACTAGTCAAGTCCAGTTAGATTATTTTAACAAGTTGTTAAAATAATAAAATATAGTTTGTTAATGCTTGCATGCATGTGACAACTATTATTTTAGATAACTGAGGATTCACTCATAAATAACTGATGCATGGCAGTTCAGACAAAGACCCAGTTGAGATCAGATGAGGGACACTGTACTATCAGATGCTAGGATATTTCTAATAATTATTCCTATCATAAGAAAGGCATGTATTTTCTCTATGACTACGTAGTTGGACCTGAGGTGACAACAGGTATGATTAGGCCAAATTTCAACCTATGTAATGAGGTTTAGGTAGTCCATGATTTACATCATCAAAGACATCTTCTAATTATAGAGAGAGCATGATGGCCATTGATTGATTCTTTTTGTATGTTGTTGAGGATTTCCACTTGATTGATAATACAATGTTGGGGTTTTATGCTGGTGCTTTCCCCAGTGATATATTCTATGTTATGTGTGATTGATTCATTCTTATTAGTTATATGTGTTCATGCTTGATGTTGCTCATGGTTGATTAGCTTCCGCAAAGTTTATGGTAGATGTAGATCTAGTATTATGCTTTAGTACATTGCATATATCAGTTGGATTTGTAGGTGATTTTCTACTTGATATCAGTGAGCTAGCTGATTTGTAGAGAAAATTCTATAATTTGCATGCAAACCTTCAAACAGAATCGGTTTTCGAACAGTAAGCTTTTGGTAATTTCTTACAAAGGTTTCTTTCATCCATAAGCAAGTGAGGCTGACCACCATAGGCAAACGAGGCTGATAAATAGAGTTTTCAAGTGAGGATTTTTTGTTACAGGAATGCAGAGGCAAAGATGACAGAAGAAAGGAAAATTCACAGGTCTAGCCATTGTTTAAGAACTAATCCTGAAAGCACCAAGGTCTTAGCCAGAGATAAATCAGTTATGGAAGCCTTCAAGAAAGTAGGATGTTGGAAGTTTTGTAAAAAATTGCAGGGAGGACATACTTAGGTGACAAAGGAGTTTGCACTACATTTCACTGGCTCAAGCACAAAGGTTAGAATCCTAAACTTGAAAATTCTCCAGAGATCATAGCTTTGGTGACAGAGATTCCTAGGGGGCAAGATATATGGTTCAAAAACTTCAGATTCGAGTTTGCAGAAACAGACTTAACCAAGGCAGTTCCCAGGAATTACATCAAGGATAGATATGCCAACTTGCTCTTCAACATTCAACATTATTTTACCTGTGAAGGTAGATATAAAAAGGTTTATTCATATCATTTTAAACTCCTGTTGCATTTTACTAGCAGGATTTCTTTAGATCCGCCTTACTTCTTGTATCGAAGTGTAGCTAAGATGGCAGATAAAGTGCAGCCGAAATCTCAAGGATATGAAACTTCCTTTTTTCATCATGGTCTAATTAAAGTGATAGTTTTACTGATCTGATAATCACCTTATGAGTAACCTCAGTTGAAGATTTATTAAACAAAAGGTATTACAGACTCATGTGTTGGTGTGTGTTCTGTGTTATTGAAACAACGAATCAATGAGATTGCCAATACACAAACATTTAAATGGAAAGACAGCAGAGAAATACAGTAAGCAACACTAAGACACAAACATTTATTAATAAGGAGTTCACCCTATTCTCCAGGGATACGTCTTTGGTCCAGCTTCAGTGGTGGCCTTGTTTTATTGTGTCTTACAACAGAGAAATTACAATACAGGGACTCAATGTGAGTTCCCCTGAAGCAGATTTTGCTTGGCAGGGTGGTTCTTGGATTCCCCAAGCCACTCAGAGTACACAGACTCTTGTTCTTCCTACCAACTCTGTGACCTTTGGTCTATAGTGGAAAGAGCCAACTGTGATGCTCAATCCAGACAGATTCCTCTATGGGAAGGCTTGAATCTTCAAGCTCTCTGGTGCTCGACACTGCCTGTAGTTAGATCGACCCTCTGTCTCCTCTGCTTGGCTTTACTATTCTCTGTGTGCGGTCCTCCTCTCAGGGTTCACTGTTCACTGTCTCTTTGGTCGCTTGGACTCCTCTCCAAATCCTCCCTCTTCTTTCGACTGTCTCTGTTCATGGCTTTAACCATTCGATCCCTATGCCTGTTCAGTTCCTCTCCCGCCTGCGTCGATTCACCTTCTGCAGTTGTGCTTGGAGTTCCCTGTTCGATGTCAGTATGAATGCTCAGGGAGTGCCACGTGTCCCCATCTAACTGGTGCCAACATGCTTCGTCGGCTCGTTTCTTCGATTATGTCATGGATATGTTCTTTCTCCACCGTGGCGGTCAAATGGATTCCAAATCCTTTTAAATTGCAGCTTAATTCCCTGTTGATTTCGCTTCTTTCTATTGGGTGCAATCTCAGCCGTCTGATCTGGGCTTCTCCAGATCCAACGTCATACGCACATCGAGCGCGATTGACTTGCTCGACTGTTAGCGCGCGATCATGGCAGTTTTTCTCTCACCTCCACTGCCACGCGTCGATCGTTGAGTGGGATCACTCCACTCTCCTCCAAAACCTCTTACTGTTCAAGGGCACCCCGATCAATACCACTAGTTTTCCAGAGCACGGGTCCCGCCTTCGTCCTTTAACGCTTTTGCTTCTCCGCCCATGGTTTTCCGGCTCCCAACGTGACCGAGCTCTTAAGGCCTTTCCATTTCGGCCCTGTTCGCCTAGCTAATCGCGCATCAAAATCACCTCCTTTTCCCGATACGGGGCTCCCAGGGGCTGTTTTGGCCGCCTGCGCGGTCTCCATGGGCCTTGGTCAACGCGCTTTGACCGAGGTCCTTGTCGTTCCACGTCGGCTGCCATGGCCACTGGTTCAAGGCGTTTTTTGATCGTTGTTTTCGAATTTTCAAGGATTTGTTTAACTCGATACAGTTAAGGTTCTTGACAATCTTTTGTGGATCCGATTCAGATCACAGCTTCCCTACTGAAAAATCTTTTGGACCACCAAAAGTTGATTTTCTTCAAGCATTTGTTAAGTGAGGAAACTGTTGTCTCACTTGTCCAATCTCAATCCACTTCGCATTGCTCGGTTTCGAACCCTTAAGTCCAATCCTGAGGTATTCCACTTGTCCACTGCACGTTGTCCTTACCTTTCTGTCCAGCACTGTGTCCTCCTGTAACTCATTAAGGTATTCAAGTAGCAGGTCATCAACAGAAGGTAATTGACTTTGCTCTTTAGGGTCCTCAATCATTGAAGGTTCAAACAACCTCAAGAAATCTGCATTCACGACTGAGTAGATGTGCATGTAAGTTGGTAGATCAAGGCGAAAAGCATTCTCACCAATTTTCTCAATTATCTTGAAGGGTCGTACCTGATAGGTTTTAGCTTTTTACCTTCACCTTGCATTCTGTCCTTACTGATATACAGCCAGACTTGGTCTCCAACTTGAAAACTATGCTCCATCTGATGCTTATCATGCCTAGCCTTGTACTTGGCCTAGCTCTTTTCCAGTTGTTCCTGTACTGCCTGGTGGATCTCCTGGATCTGTTCAATGAACCTAGTTGCCTTGTCCACATCACTGTGTTTATCAACCATGGTATCTTTACCAAAGACAAAATCCAAAGGAGACCTTGGTATGAAACCAAAACAGGTCTCAAAAGGAGATATCTATGTAGAAGAGTGTTTGGCTCTATTGTAAGCATGCTTCACATAGCACAAGTGCTCATCCCAAAGCTTAGGATATTTGCTACAATATCCTCTCAGTAACTGGATCACTATCCTATTAACTACTTCTGTCTGGCCATCTATTTGTGGATGAAAAATTGTGCTTTTCTTTAATTTGGTGTCCATTAGTTCCCACGGACTTGACCAAAACTTCCCCACAAATCGGGTGTCTCGATCAAATACAATAGAAGTGGGTAATCCAAAATTAACCCATACATGTTCAAAAAATAATTTTGCAGTTTGTTCAGCTATAATCTGTTTCCTACAGGGTATCAAAATACACATTTTGTTGAACCTATCCACAACAACATATAGATAATCATGACCCTTTCTAGATTTAGGCAGTACTCCGACGAAATCCATGGAAATGCTTTCCCAAGAGTGAGAAGGAACTGGAAAGGGAGTGTACAAGCCTAGTATTCTATTGATGGGCTTGCTTTTAGCACAAATAGCACACCCCTTTACATATCTAGAAACTGTCTCATTCATTTTTGGCCAATAGCAGAACCTTTGCAACTGTGCAATTGTTTTACTTACCCCAAAGTGACCTGATATCAAAGAAGTGTGTGCTTCCTTAATTATTTTTACTCTCTCAGTTTGTGGAATGTAGAGTTTCCCATAATGATATAAGAGTCGGTCCTTCACATGATAGTCCAATTCTTCTACTCTTTTACCTTGACTCAAAGTTTCATATACATCTTTAAAGTCTATATCCTGAGCATAATGTTGTATGTAGCTTTCATGCAGCACATAATTATGCTTAAGTAGGATAGATGCATTTATAATGGGTCTAGATAACATGTTTGCAACCTTGTTGTGTATGCCCTTTTTATATCTGATGACTAAATGGAACTGTTGTAGGAACCCCATCCATCTGTAATGTCTTGATTGTTGCAACTTAGTTTGGGAGTGTAGGTATTGAAGTGGCTGATGATCAATATGTATTATTGTTTCCTTGCCCATTAGGTAATGTTTCCACTTTTTCACACTCTAAACTAATGCATACAATTCTTTATCATAGGTAGGATAGTTAACTACTATAGGATTAAAAGTCTCAGAATGATAACATATGGGTTTACCGTGTTGTGTCAACACCTCTCCCATGGCATAGTCACTGGCATCAGTTTCGATCTCAAATGGTCTTTGTAGATCTGGCAGTGCTAGTATAGGTGTTGTACTAATTTTTTCTTTCAAGGTGTCGAAGGCTTTATGCTGTTTGCCTCCCCACTGAAACACCTTGTTCAGTCCTGTCAAAGCTTGTAAGGGAGCTGCAACTGAGGAAAATTTTGAAATGAACTTCCTCTAATACTGTGTTGCTCCTAAGAAGCTTCTCACTTCTGTAGCAGACTTGGGTTTAGGCCAGTTCATGATGACTGCCACTTTGGGGATCTATTTTCAATTCACCTCCCCTACTATATGACAATACATTTAGAGAGGTTTTTCCAAATTCACATTTGGAGAGTTTAACATAAAGTTTTTCTCTTCTCAAAACATCTAATGTCTACTTAACATGCTTTAAATGTTCTTCACACGTTTTACTAAAAATCAGAATGTCATCCAGATACACAATACGAAAATCATCAAGAAAAGGTCTGAGTACGTCATTCATTAATCTCATGAAAGTATCAGGAGCATTGGTCAAGCCAAAAGGCATAACTAACCATTCATACAATCCCTGCTTTGTTTTGAAAGCAGTCTTCCATGCATCTTGCTCTGCAACTCTGACCTGATGGTATCCACTGTGCAAATCTAGTTTGGTGAAATAAACAGCTTCCTTCAATTGATCTAAAAGATCATCTATGTGAGGAAGGGGATAATGATTTTTTATTGTTATCTTATTCAGTGCTTGGTAATCAATGCACATTCTCCATGAGCCATCTTTCTTTCTCACCAGAACGATTGATGACCCACATGGTGATGTGTCAGGCCTGATGAACCCTTTCACGAGCAACTCCTGCACCTGCTTCTTGATTTCATCATTCTCTAAAGCAAACAACCTTTACATCCCAATGTTAGGCAAAGGAACATCTTGTTGCAAAATAATATCATGTACTATTCCATTTTTGGGTGGCAGACCTTTAGGTTCTTGAAATAAGATATCATACTCTGAAACAATCTTTTCTATATCAGCTTGTTGATCAACATTACAGCCCTCAAATATATTGGTCTTATCAGGTGTCTTTTCCTTTACAACCATCAGTAAGAACTGTTTGCATGAATTTATCATTCTTTTCATATGTCCTGAGTTTATGAGAGTATAATTATTCTTGAGCTTGTGAACTCTTACAAAGCATTTGATTCCATCTTTAACAAGTAGATACTTGTTCTCAGCTCTATAGAAAATAGCCTTTCTGTCATACAAGTAAGGACTTCCTAAAACAATTCCACATATATCCAAAGGAATTACATCTAACTCAACCTCATATACAAATTTTGACCCAAAAGAAAACTTGAGTTTGCATTGTCTAGTCACTTGTAGTTGTGCTTTATCATTCAACCTTCCTAATGGGTATGGTTTCTTATGAGGTGTAGTTTCTAATCCCAATTTCTTTACAATTGCTTCAAAAATTAGATTTACTTGTGAGCCACTATCAAACAAAGTATCAATCTTTTGATTTTTGGAAATAACTTGAATATGGAAAAGCGCATGTCTTTTTCTCTCATGTTCTTCATCAATAACAGATTGAGCAGAATTACTAGTAGATGCTTCAGAATTCTTACCTTTTATACCTATGGCTGCAATGATTGTTTCATCTTCCGAGTCTGACCCCAAATCTCTCTGAATAGTTGTCGCAGTCTTCTTCTTCTTGCCCTCGGACTTCTTAGGTCTTAGCTCTGGATGCAGAATCCAACAATGCTCATCATCATGCCCCTCCTTTTTATAGTGAGTGCATGAAGCTTTTCCTTTTTGTGCAGTGTTAGCCTTCCTTACTTTCCACTTCTAATTTCTTTTCTTCTTGCTCTTGCTTACAGTGGGTTGGGATGATCCCCCAACTTTTGGATTTCCATTCTTTCCTCTAGCTTCTAGATGAGTAGCTTGTACAGATACTTCATCTATACTAGTGGGATTAAACATCAGGATGGTATGCCTCATGTAGCTGCGTAGACCACCAATGTACTTCAAAAGAGTTTCTAGTGAGTCTAATGAGATACCCAACATCAATGCTCTCTTTCTGAATTCTTGAGTATACCCTTGTACACTTTTCCCTTTCATCGGCTGAAGAGTTTGCCAACTCATCATGGCTTGTTGCATGTAGGCCAATGGATAGAACTGCTTTTTGATTGCAGTAACAAATTCACTCCAGATAGAGATGGTCTTACCATGTCTTTTCATATCAGCTTGGGTTCTTCCTTCCCACCAAACCAAGGCAGTGCCTCCTAGGTGTAGGCTTGCCAATTGAATCTTACTCTTGTCTGAGTCTATGTTCTGTACCGTGCAATACACATCAATTTGTCTAATCCAATTGTCCAACTTTTCATCATTTAGCTCTCCATCATATATAGGCAAATCAAATTTAACATCCAACTTAATCAAGGATGCTTTCTTATTATGCACAGGGCTACTAGGAGGTGTAGGAAAGCTTTCTTCTTTCCCCTTTCCTTTGGAGGGGTCATGGGAATGAGATTCATCTTCTTCTTTATCTTGTTTAGAGCCTGATGAATCCTCATCCTTATGATTTCTAAAGTCCCTATACATTTCTTCTACCATAGACTTTATAGCTAGGAAACTCTCTATGAACTGGGGGTCTGGCCCTATAGAACCTTCTTCTAACATTGTCTTCCGAGAATAGACTCTCCCAACTTCAGGGTTAGTTTCCACTAACTCTCCTTCTCCTAATTTGAGCTTTGATCAAGTGAGCATTCATAGCTAAACCAACACAAGCTTGTCTAACCTTACAACCTAAAGCTTTGATAACACTTGATCTGATAATCACCCTATGAGTAACCTCAGTTGAAGATTTATTAAACAAAAGGTATTACAGACTCATGTGCTGGTGTGTGTTCTGTGTTATTGAAACAACGGACCGATCAGATTGCCAATACATGGACATTTAAATGGAAAAGCAGCAGAGAAATAAAGTAAGCAACACTAAGGCACAAACAATTTTTAATAAGGAGTTCACCCTATTTTCCAGGGCTACGTCTCCGGTCTAGCTTCAGTGGTGGCCTTGATTTATTGTGTCTTACAACAGAGAAATTACAATTCAGGGACTCAATGTGAGTTCCCCTGAAGCAGATTTTGCTTGGCAGGGTGGTTCTTGGATTCCCCAAGCCACTCGGAGTACACAGACTCTTGTTCTTCCTACCAGCTCTGTGACCTTTGGTCTACAGTGGAAAGAGCCAACTGTGATGCTAAATCCAGATAGATTCCTCTATGGGAAGGCTTGAATCTTCAAGCTCTCTGGTGCTCGACGCTGTCTGTGTTTAGCTCGACCCTCTGTGTCCTCTGCTTGGCTTTACTATTCTCTGTGTGCTGTCCTCCTCTCAGGGTTCACTGTTCACTGTCTCTCTGGTCACTTGGACTCCTCTCCAAATCCTCCCTCTTCTTTCGACTGTCTTTGTTCATGGCTTTAACCATTCGATCCCTATGCCTGTTCAGTTCCTCTCCTGCCTGCGTCGATTCACCTTCTGCAGCTGTGCTTGGAGTTCCCTCTTCAGTGTCAGCATGAACGTTCAGAGAGTGCCATGTGTCCCCTCTAACTGGTGCCATCATGCTTCGTCGGCTCGTTTCTTCAATTATGTCATGGATACGTTCTTTCTCCACCATGGCGGTCAAAAAGATTCCAAATCCTTTTAAATCGCGGCTTAATTCCCTGTCGATTCTGCTTCTTTCTATCAGGTGCAATCTCAGCCATCCGATCTAGGCTCCTCTAGATCCAACGTCATACGTACGTCGAGCACGGTTGACTTGCTCGACTGTTAGCACGCGATCATGGAGGTTTTTCTCTCACCTCCACTGCCACGCATCGATCGCTGAGTGGGATCGCTCTGCTATCCTCCAAAACCTCTTACCGTTCAAGGGCACCCCGATCAATACCGTTGGTTTTCCAAAGCGCGAGTCCCGCATTCATCCTTTAGCACTTTTGCTTCTCCGCCCACGGTTCTCCGGCTCCCAGCGTGACCGAGTGCTTAAGGCCTTTCCATTTCGGCCCTGTTCACCTAGCTAATCGCACATCAAAATCACCTCCTTTTCCTGATCTGGGGCTCCCAGGGGCTGTTTTGGCCACCTGCACCGTCTCCATGGGCCTTAGTCAGTGTGCTTTGACTGAGGTCCTCGTCCTTCCATGTCGGCTGCCATGGCCACTGATTCAAGGTGTTTTTTGATCGCTATTTTGGAATTTTCAAGGATTTGTTCAACTCGATATAGCCAAGGTTCTTGACAGTATTTTTTGGATCCGATTTGAATCATTTACATGAACTCAAAAGGATCAAGAAAGAATGATCTTTGTTTATGTTTTTATGTGATTTTGGAGCGGAAAATCAAGATTCAGGCATTAACCCTAAGGTTAAAGGAACTCCATCAGCAGAAACCAACAAGTTTGTAATGTCCAGGGAAAAAATATTTGTTAAGTTGAAACTTAGGAATAAGTTGAAAGAGAAAGTAAGCAAAACACCAATAGTTATTCTTGAAACTCCTAAATCTACAAAGGAAAAGATAGCTGAGGTAAAGGAATGACACAAGAACAGACCGCTACCAATCCAGTTCAAAGGAGATTGACTAGAAGTCAAATTGCTAAGGAGAAGGGTAAATCAATGATCTCAAGAGTAAGTCCAAGCTTGAAGGGTAATTTAAATGATATTTTAAAATCCATTGATATTGCAAAATCCCCTTTGGTGTAGGCAGATGTCATAGAGTTTGATAAAGGAAAGTCGAAGAAGATGAAATCCTCTAAGAAACTAGAATTTGAGGATGATGTTACAGCATTTGTGTTCAAGCCCAAAAAGCCCTTAATAGGCAATCCAAAAAGATGAAAGAGTCCAATATTGAGTTAGGGAAAACAGAAGAAGCCTCTGCTGTTCAGGAAGAGTTGCTAGACTTTTCATCACCAAGACCTGAAGGTGACAAAAACAGAGTTTTTTCCACTCAAACAGAAAAATCCAGTTATGGAGAAATGGAAGAAAGTTTAATAGCAGCTAATAATGAAATTTCTAGACTAAGGGTGAGAGAAAGAAGGCATGCTGTTGAGAAGATATATTTCAAAAGGATAAAGGCTCTCTGGGAAGTTGAAAAAGTTTCCAAACCAGAAATAGTCAGCAGTGAAACTCAGTACTTTACCTGGACTGTTCCTGCAATCAAAGAAGCCAGATTTGTAAGGAGAATTAATTCTCAACTGAGAGCTACTATTAGGAGATTGAAGAGACAGATTGAAGACCTAGAAATACAATTAACAAATTCTGGAAAAAAGGCTACAACAATAATGAAACAGGGTGATGAAAAGGGGCAATGAAGGATATATCTTAAAATAGTTTTGGCATAAAAAAGAAGGACATATGTGAAGAAGAACATCTTATAAGGGTAATTTGTTTTGATTTTGGTGATTATATAATTCTTTATGAAATTTTGAAAAATTCCCAAACTACAGATTTTTGAAGGCCGTGTTGAAAAAGAGCATAAACAGCAGTTTCGTAGCGCGCTACGAAACTGCTGAAGGTGACCATTTAGCACCTTATGGATGTATTTCGAAGGTAAGGTTTGATAAATTCCAAGTTTGAAGATTGTTGGTATACATATGAGGATCATTGATGAAGTTTCAAATGACAGTGATGCATAATGGTTCAAAGAAGTATTCCATAAGTGATATAAAAGTTGTGCTACGAAAACAGGCTATTTTCGTAGCATAGTCATGTTTTATTCTCTTGTTCATCTATTCGATATTCCCTCTCTTGAACTCGTGTACAATTGAAGTTTAAATGGATTACTAACACATGCCACTTATATGAAATAGATTGAAGATAAGCATAAAGTATTTAGGGTTTTAGAGGGAGAAACCCTGTCTCCTTGTTTTCAGGACAGTTAGGTCATGACTCAGCAGGGTTTGCAACAGTACTGGAGACATCATAAAGCTCAAAGACATGGATTAGCAGCTGATTAAAGAATGTATTTAAGTCATAGATAAGGTTATTGAAAGCATGTTTTAGGATTTTCACTCCTATTCGTATTAGGACTCTTAAATACATCTAGTTGTCAAGTTGTAATTAAGTAGTTTGTTTTATGAACAAATAGGTGTCAATGTTAGGAATTCAAATTCCCCTAAAGATGGATCATATTATCCAAGGTTGTAGAAGCTCTATATAAAGCATGAGAATTGAATTCCTCAGGTTTGGTAATTTCATTAGCAAACGAAAGTTGTGTTATCGTAAGAAACTGTGTTTTTTCAAACTTAATACAGAGATCAGTTTGACTACTCAAGATTCACAAGGAGTTTATGTGTTTGATGTTCTTATGGCCCTTTTCAATTACTTTTTGCAATGGTATGAGCTTGTGATACTTAGAATTCATTGGTAAATGCTCTAACTTCCTTCACATGCTTGTAAATTGTGTTAATTCATTGTGTTACTGTTTTACTTATAAACCTAAACTATAAGTGCCTTGACTTCCATGTTTTGTTGATCATGTTGTTTTATTGAAGACTATTTTGACTCCATAAAGCGATAGATGTTTGCTAATATTTGATTCAACCAGTCAACCAGTTACACATTTGTCCATTTTTGTTCCTAGAGTTAGCCATCTAATCATTAATCAAAAATCTTAAACCTATTGAGAGAGCCCTCTCAGGCTGAGGAGGCTAAGCCTCAACCAAAATATTGGTTTGAAAGAGTTACTTAGAGTCTACTTGATCAATAACCTATCAGGTTCAAATTTTGTGATAAAATTTTGGTGCGTTTGTCAGGAGCCTAAAGCTTACTCATTCCCGAAATCAAGAAGCTAAACTTCTGAAGGTAGCAGGAGCTCAGAAAGCTTTTCAAGGCTACAATCTACCTTGGTGACTCCATATATTTTCAAAGATTTAAAGGTGGCTTCGAGAAAGAGATACACACGGAGCAATCCTGATCCTAATCCACCTACCATTAGAGACAATCCAAACATTGTTTCAAGAGTCAGTCAAATATTTCCAAAAATATCAGGTACTCCATCTTATTCGAAATCTTTGCTCTCTGAATTCTCAAGAAGTCCTGAAGAGAAAAAAGTTGATGATAAAATTCATGAAGTGTTGTTTAGATCAGAAAATGAAAAGGAACTTGTTGATATTATCTTAGACCTGCAAAAGAGAGGAATTGACACTTCAACCCTAATAACCCAAGAATACAAAGAAGAGTTTTGGGAAATTGTTACCTCTGAGCTATTGTTAGAAAAAGTGTCTCTAGATAAATTGAAAGAACTTGACCCTTTAGAAGTCCTGCTGAAATCTAAAGCTGGTTTACATATTCGAAATTGGAGTTCATTTGTTAGTGGTTTACAGAAGCCAAGTAGTCCTCCTCATATCAGTTCTTCATCTTCTGTTTTTCTTATTCCTATAACTAATGTTCCTCCTTTAATCATGGTTGCACCTGCTAGGTATGCTCCACTTGTGCTCCCTATTGTTTTGCATGACCTTCCTAGTAAATGTGCTGCTAGGATCCCTACCTAGGGTAGTGATGAAGAAATTACAGCGGAAGAACATGTAGACAAATTTAATGATTTTGTTGACAAAGAAGAAGTTGATGATGAATATGTGAAGTTAAGACTTTTTGCACAGAGCTTTATTGGTGAAGTTAGAAAATGGTTTAAAGCTCTTACACCAGGAAGCATTCAAAATTGGGTTGAGTTTGAAGATAATTTTTTAAGGAAATGGGGAAACAGAACTAATCCAATTCAAGCACTTACTGAATATAACAGCCTTAGATGGGCATATGATGAAACTATTTAATTTTTTTTTTAAAGATTCAATAAAGTGTTTAACTCAATTCCAGCTCGTTTGAAACCTCCAGAAGCCCTAGCACAAATGAGATATGTTAAAGCATTTTATTATGACTTTTATGTCTTGTTGAGAGAAAGAGAATCTCCTACACTTGTTGAAATGCAGAGTGATGTAGTAAAACTAGAGGTAAACATGATCATTGCTAAAAAGTCAAAAACGGGAAAAACTAAATTGAAAGAAGAAGAAAAACATTCATCTTCAACTTCTGAAAATAAGTTAGACTCAATGATGAAAACCATGGAGAAGTTGATGAATAGGTTAGCTCTTGGAAACACTTTTGCTCCTCCTGTGCAACATGAACCTCAATTCAGAAATCCTCAATTTCGGAGACCTCAAAACCAACAAAGACCAAGAGAAAATAGACACTAGCAACCTGATCCTCCAATGAGACCTCCTTTTCAGCAAAATTTGGTTGATGAAGAAGATGATACTGAAATTCCTAAAGAATCTATCCATTGCCTTGACAAAGAGATGTCAGGAATTTTCTTGACTAAAGAAGAGCATGATGAGTCAGACTTTTCCAATCAAGGGGAAGAACTCTCATATTATTTTAAAGGGTATCAGCATGCCATCTTTGAAATGAAAAAACAATATAATCTTAGAAATATAAATGTGCCAATTATCGTAAACAAAGTGCAGCCTAAAAATGGTCTTGGGTGGCACCTCCATGATTTCATGCTCTGTAGTTACGTATGATCCCAATAGGCAGATCCGGAAATACCAATATCAAGAAAAGCAGTTAGTCCACTTTTTGGTCTCTCTCATGCTTTCTATTGGGTCTTCTAGCCTTTACATAATGACTTCTTTCGTTGTGGTGCCAGCAGCAGGCTCTCGAAATGGCAGGGGATATTGATTATTACTAGCAGGAAACCCTCGCTACGCTCCTAGATATATTTCTTATTGAGCCGGTCAAACATTTCTTCTATAATAGATTACTAAACAGATAGTTTCAAATGTTAAGCCTCGGCTAGCGAGATAGGCCCACCACGGCTATGCTTAGATTAAAGATGCTCCAAAGGTTGCAGAAGCCAAAAATGATACCCCAAAGATTGTTGAAGGTAAAAAAGACACTATGCTTGGTAAAAAAGACACTCAACCTCCTCCTCCTATCAAAGAAGCTGAAAAATATGTTTCAGTTTTCAACTTTGAGAATGAAATTTCAAAGATTAAGATATTAGTGCCTTTTAGTGAGATTCTCAAGGTAAATAAATATAGAAGCAAGATTGTTGAGATGTTGAATTCACAACTAGGAGCTGCTGATATTTTAAATGTCCAAGAAGATAATCCTACTATATATTTGGGTCCAAGGTTAGAAGATGATCAAAATAAAGAGTTTCCTCCTTTTTATGTAAGCATTAGTATTCATGATATGACTTTGCATAATGCTATATTGGATTCAGGGGCTTCTCATAATCTCATGCCAAAAGTGATTATGGAAAGGCTAGGGTTACAGGTAACAAGACCATATAAGGATTTATTTTCTTTTGACTCAAAGCGGGTTCAATGTATTGGTCTAATCAAAGATGTTGTTGTTGGTCTAACACAAATCCCATCAAAGATGACTGTTATGGACATTTTTGTGGCTGATATTCCACCAAAGTTTGGGATGTTACTATCAAGATCATGGGCAACAAAAATTAAAGGCACAATGCATATGGACCTTACTTATGCCACAATTCTTGTTTTTGGTGAACAAAGGAGATTGTATCGGAAGACTAGAATGGCTTATATGGTAAGCAGCAAAGATAAACCTCATAATTTTCCTATTTATTCATTTAATACCGAACTTGGATCTGCCATCCTTTTTAATGAGTTAGTTGATAGTGGTCTAGAAGAAATGAAAGCAGAAAATCTGCACTTAGAAAATCAGCAAGTAAATAACAAAGAGATGGAGGGATGGTGGTCATTGTAATTTGATGGATCAACAGGAAAAAAAGGGGCAGGAGCAGGAATTTGGATTACAAGTCCAAGTGATGAGAGTAAGTTTTACTCTTAAAAACTGAATTTTGATTGCACAAAAAACATTATTGAATATGAATCTTTGATTTTGGGTCTAGATGTTTGATAAAGATGAAGGCTCAGAATATTTTGTTTTTGGAGATTCTGAATTGGTTATTAGACAAGTTGAAGGTGTTTATCAAACAAAGGATGTAAGAATGGGAGCATATAAAAATCTAGTTTTAGACATGTTGGAGAATTTTCAAGCCTATTCTTTCATTGTCAAAACTAGAGACCAAAATTCCTTTGTTGATTCTCTTGCTATTTCGACGAGTATTTTTGTCATTCCTATTCATTCTTCTGAGAAATATGAGATTAAAGTTCGTCATAGACCAACTATACCAGAAAATATCACCAATTGGTAAGTTTTTGAAGATGATCAACAGGTAAAGAATTTTATTGAGCTGAAAGAAGAATTTGAAAGTACTCAAGTAGATCAATAGAACATACTTGTTGAGTCTAAAGAAAATTTTGAAGTCTTGGAATTAAAGAATAATTCAATACCAAAGGGTCTTATTCCTCTTGAGAAGCTTTTTGACCAGAATGATGTTTTCAAATAACCAAAGATACAAGCTGATGAAGTGGAAGTAGAAAGCTGTAATCTGGGTACATCAGCTTTGCCTAAAATGATCAAAATTTCAAATTTTCTTTCAGTTGATGTGAAATTCAAATATATTGAGATGATGAAGAGGTTTGTTGATGTTTTTGCTTGGAGTTATGCTGATTTAAAACAATATGATCCTTCCATTATTCAGCATACTATTCCTATTAAAGGAAATGAGAAACCCTTCAAACAGAAGTTGAGGAGAATTAATCCCCTTCTCATGCCATTGATTGAAAAGGATATTAGGAATATTTTTGATGCTAAAATCATTGTCCCAATCAGATTCTCAAATTAGCTTCCAAATTTGGTACTGGTTAGAAAGAAGAGTGGAGAAATCAGAATTTGTATTGATTTCAAGTATTTGAATAAGGCTTCACTAAAGGACAACTATCCTCTTCCCAAGATGGATTCAATTTTGCAAAATATTGTTGGTTCACAAAGAATGTTTATGCTTGATGGCTTCTCAGGTTACAATTAGATTCTTGTGCATCTGGATGATCAAGAGAAAACAACCTTCACAACACCATGGGGTACATTCATGTACACCAAGATGCCTTTTGGTCTCATGAATACGGGAGCAACTTTTCAAAGAGAAATGGACATTGCTTTTTTTGAAGAAAAGGAAAAGGTGGTGGTTTTTTATCTTGATGATATAACAGTCTTTTCAAAGAAAGAGGAAGATCATATGAAACACCTAGAAAAAATTCTACTGAAATGTAGAAGGTTTGGTATCTCTCTTAATCCTACTAAAAGCATCTTTTCTTTAACTTCAGGAAAATTACTTGGTCATATTATTTCTGAAGATGGAGTTAGGATTGATCCTAACAGAGTTAATGCAATTCAAAAAGTAGATTTTCCAAGAAGTAGGAAAGAGATCCAATCATTTCTTGGGAAAGTGAATTTTGTTAGGTGCTTCATTCCTAACTTTGCTGAGATTGTTAAATATATAACAAGGATGTTAAAGAAAGGAGTTGATATTAAATGGATAGTTGAAGCAAAGAACTCTTTTGATCAAATTAAGAAGGCACTTACACAAGCACCAATACTCATTAGTCCAAATTTCTCCAAAGAATTTATGGTTTTTACATTTGCTTCTGAAAATACAATTGCTGGAGTTTTGCTTCAAAAAGGAAAGCAAGGTACTGAACAGCCTATCTCTTTCTTTAGCAGAACATTAGCTAATGTTGAGCTGAAGTATAATATTCTAAAAAAATAGGCCTATTCTTTGGTGAAAGCTATTAAATATTTCAGAATTTACATTCTGCATTCTCACATTGTGGTATATGTTCCAAGTACTGTGGTGAAAGACATTCTAACTCAGGCAGATCCTGAGGGTAAAAGGGGAAAATGGATCGCAAAATTGCTGGAATATGATATATACATCAAACCAACCAAATTGGTCAAGGGACAAGGGTTGGTGAAGTTAATGACTCAGTCCAACTTAGATTGTCTTAACATAAATATCAGA
This sequence comes from Pinus taeda, assembly GCA_000404065.3. Lineage (NCBI taxonomy): Eukaryota > Viridiplantae > Streptophyta > Pinopsida > Pinales > Pinaceae > Pinus > Pinus taeda. The sequence continues at coordinate 167,955 of APFE030227281.1, read as the reverse complement.
AATTTCTGATGATGAGGAGGAATTGGTTCCAATTGATGAGAAATATCTTGTTTTAGATTGGTATAAAGATGTGGTATTTGTTTTACAACATCACAAAGCTTCCATCGATCTAACAAAATCCAAAGCGAGGTTTGTGAAGTTGAAATATTTTAGATATTTTGTATTTGACAGAATTTTGTTGAATTGTTTACTTGAATAGGAGGTTGAAAATGTCATTGAAGAATTCCATAAAGGTGATTGTGGAGGACACCATTATTGGAAGGCTACAACAAATAAGATTCTAAGAGAAGGATATTATTGGCCAACAATGTTTAAAGACATTTACAAAAGAATTGTTGTATCTCATGAATGCCAAATTTTTGAAGGAAGAAGAACACTTGTACCTCTGCCTTTGGTCCCTATCTATGTGGAAGCACCTTTCCAACAGTGGGGGTTAGAATTTATTGGAGACATACATCCATCATCATCAGGACAGCATCAATGGATTCTCACAGCAACAGACTACTTCACCAAACGGATAGAGGTGATCCCCACAAGGCAAGCTAATGATTTTGTAATTATTTCTTTTCTAGAGAATAATATATTGTCTCGATTTGGCTACCCCATGAAGATTATAACAGATAATTCTCAAGTCTTCAAGTCTAAGAAAATGATCAATTTCGATCATCAATACCATATCACTCTTGGACACTCTACAACATACTATCTGCAAGGAAATGGTCTTGTTGAATCATCAAATAGGAGTATTGTAAGAATCATCAAAAAGTATTGCAGGAGAACAAGAAAGCTTGGCACTTAAATTTGAAGTACACCTTATGGGCTGATAGGATATGTACAAAGAGATCAATTGGGACTTCACCATATGAATTAGTTTATGGTGCTGAAGTTGTTTTTCCACAATCACTTGGGGTACCGGTCATGAAATTAATTCAAGGACTTGAAGAAGAACCAAATGCCATACAAAGGAGGATAAACCAGCTGATAGCTTTGTAGGAAAAGAGGAATAAAGTCTATGACAACCATCTACATGCTGAAAACAGAATTAAAAATACATTTGATAGGAAGATTAAAGAAGACAATTTCTAAATACAAGACAAAGTGCTAAAATGGGAGGACAAAATTGAGGAAAAGGGCAAGCACGTTAAGTTTGAGAATTTATGGAAGGATCCTTTTAAGATTGTTGGTTTCATGGGAACAACACTCATATATTGCATGAAATTGATGGAGGATCATATGCTGGAGGGCCTGTCAATGGCAGGTTCCTAAATCATTATACTTGTTGAAGTTTTATCAATCACTCATGACATTGTATATATTCCATCTTTCTCAGTTTTTATTGTTAATTATGATAAGATGAAATAGAGAGCTTAAGCCCAAGTTGAAGGCCCAAAAGTTTGAAGAAGATGCTTGTCAAATCAAATAAAAGTATTACTGTTTTACCAAAAATTCGATAACACTGGAGCTACGAGTTCTTAGTGTGCCACAGGGGTACACTATCCCACGTGGAGCCACTGTTATCACCAAAATAAGAGTTTACATTTTTCCTAATCATGGTCTTAGATGAGTGTCAAGTCATCCTATGTTTTAATGGGTAGGTGATAGGTTAAGAGTCTCATAGGTCTCATTTTCATATCCAAATAAAATCTAACAACCTTATTCCATGTCTCATTAGTCTCACTTTTGGTTTAGAAACTCATATCTTAAACCATTTTGAAATTTTTTTGGAATCAGCCCCGAAACCATGTTTTCGTAGTGCAGATAGTGTAAAATGTCTATTTTGCGCTACGGAAACACTGCTCATTTTGTAGCACTTTTCCCTACGTGCTACAAAAGCGTGGATTCATAGAATAGTCTTGTCAACACATCAATCCATTAAGATTTCGTTAAATTTTCATTATTAGATGTCAACTAGCAGTCAGTTCTTAAGCATGTCAACATCTAAAACTCATCATTTCAAATTTAGGGCTCTTCATGATTGGTAATTTCAAATTCAAAAGGGCTCGCTAGTCTCTCATTGTAGTTTGCATGCAAACCTTCAAACACAATCGTTTTTCGAACAATAAGCTTTTGGTAATTTCTTACCAAGGTTTCTTTCATCCATAAGCAAGAAAGGTTGACCACCATAGGCAAGTGAGGCTAATAAACAGAGTTTTCAAGTGAGGCTGTTTTGTTACAGGATTTCAGAGGCAAAGCTGAAAGAAGAAAGGAAAAGTCACAGGTCTAGCCATTGTTTAAGAACCAAGCCTAAAAGCACTGATGTCTTAGATAGAGATAAATCAGTTGTGGAAGCCTTCAAGAAAGCAGGATGTTAGAAGTTTTGTCAAAAATTGCAGGGAAGACATACTCAGGTGACAAAGGAGTTTGCAATACATTTCACTGGCTTAAGCACAAAGGTTGGAGTCCTAAACTTGCAAATTTCCCCAGAGATCATAGCTTTGGTGATAAAGATTCCTAGGGGGCAAGATATATGGTTCAAAAACTTCAGATTCGACATTGAACCATGTAAAGTGTTTCTAAAGCTATAGTTTGCAGAAACCAACTTAACCAAGGCAATTCCCAGGAATTACATCAAGGACAACTATGCCAACTTGCTCTTCAACATTCAACATTATTTCACCTATGAAGGCAGATATCAAAAGGTTTATCCATATCATTTTAAAATCCTATTTAATTTTACTAGCATGATTTCTTTAGATTTGCCTTACTTCCTGTATCGAAGTGTAGCTAAGATGGCAGATACAGTGCAGTTGAAATCTCAAGGATATGAAACTTCCCTTTTTCATCATGGTCTAATTAAACTGATAGTTTTACATGAACTCAAAAGGATCAAGAAAGAATGGTCTTCATTTCTATTTTTACGTGATTTTTGAGTGGAAAATCAAGATTCAAGCATTAGCCCTAAGGTTAAAGAAACTCCATCAGCATAAACCAACAAGTCTGTAATGTCCAAGGCAAAAATATTTATTAAGTTGAAACCTAGGGAGCAAGTGAAAGAGCATGTAAGCAAAACACCAGTAGTTATTCTTGAAACTCCTAAATCTACAAAGGAAAAGATAATTGAGGTTAAAGGAATGACACAAGAATAGTCAGCTACCAATCCAGTTCAAAGGAGATTGACTAGAAGTCAAATTGCTAAGGAGAAGGGTAAATCAAGCTTGGAGGGTAATTTAAATGATATTTTAAAAGCCATTGATATTGTAGAATCCCCTTTGGTGTAGGAAGATGTCATAGAGTTTGATAAAGGAAAGTTGAAGAAGATGAAATCCTCTAAGAAAATAGAATTTATGGATGATGTTACAGCATTTGTGTTCAAGCCCAGAAAGCCCTTAACCATGCAATACAAAAAGATGAAAGAGTCCAATATTGAGTTAGGGAAAATAGAAGAAGCCTCTGTTGTTCAGGAAGAGTCGATAGACTTTTCATCACCAAGACCTGAAGGTGACAAAAACATAGTTTTTTCCACTCAAACAGAAAAAGCTAGTTACGAAGAAATGGAAGAAAGGTTAAGAGAAGCTAATAATGAAATTGCTAGACAAAGGGTGAGAGAAAGAAGGCATGTTGTTGAGAAGATAGATTTCAAAAGGATAAAGACTCTCTAGGAAGTTGAAAAAGTTTCCAAACCAAAAATAGTCAACAGTGAAACTCAATACTTTACCTGAATTGTTCCTGTAATCAAAGAAGCCAGATTTGTTAGGAGGATTAATGCTCGGATGAGAGATACTAACTGGAGATTGAAGAGTCAAATTGAAGACCTAGAAATACAATTAACAAAATCTAGAAAACAGGCTACAACAATAATGAAACAGGGTGATGAAAAAGGGCAGTGAAGGATATATCTTAAAACAGTTTCGGCATAAAAAGGAAGGACATCTGTGAAGAAGAACATCTTATAAGGGTAAGTTGTTTTGATTTTTGGTGATCATATTAGTCTTTATGAAATTTTGAAAAATTCCCAAACTACAGATTTTTGAAGGCCGTGTTGAAAAAGAGCATACACAATAGTTTCGTAGCGCGCTATGAAACTGTTGAAGGTGACCATTTAGCACCTTATGGATGTATTTCAAAGTTAAGGTCTGATAAATTCCAAGTTTGATGATTGTTGGTAGACATATGAGGATCACTGATGAAGTTTTAGATGGCAGTGATGTAGAATGGTTCAAAGAAGTATTCCATAAGTGATATAAAAGTTATGCTACGAAAACAGAGTATTTTTGTAGCATGATCATGTTTTATTCTCTTGTTCATCTATTCAAGATTCCCTTTCTTGCATAGGTGGAAAATTGAAGTTTAAATGGATTACTAACACATGCCACTTATATGAAACTACTCGAAGATAAGCATAAAGGATTTAGGGTTTTAAAGGGAGAAACTCTGTCTCCTTGTTTTTGGGACAGTTAAGGCATGACTCAGCAGGGTTTGCAACAATACCAGAGACATCATAAAGCTCGAAGACATGGATTAGCAGTTGATTAAAGAATGTATGTAATTCATATATAAGGTTGTTGAAAGCACGTTTTAGGAGTTTCACTCCTATTCATATTAGGACTCTTAAAGAAAGCAAGGTGTCAAGTTGTAATTAAGTAGTTTGTTTTATGAACAGATAGGTGTCAATGTTAGGAATTTGAATTCTCCTAAAGATGGATCGTAGTATCCAAGATTGTAAAAACTATATATAAAGCGTGAGAATCGAATTCCTCAAGGTTGGTAATTTCATTAGAAAAAGAAAGTTGTGTTATTTTAAGAAACTGTGGTTTTTCAAAGTTAATACAGAGATCAGTTTGACTACTCAAGATTCACAAGGAGTTTATGTGTTTGATGTTCTTATGGCCTTTTTCAATTACTTATTTGCAGTGGTATGAGCTTGTGATACTTAGAATTCATTGGGAAATTCTCTAACTTCCTTCACATGCTTGTAAACTGTGTTGATTCACTGTGTCACTATTTTACTTATAAACCTAAACTATAAGTGCCTTGACTTCCATGTTTTGTTGATCATGTTGTTTTGTTGAACACTATTTTGACTCCATAGCCCAATAGATGTTTGCTAATATTTGATTCAACCAGTCAACCAGTTACACGTTTGTCCATTTTTGTTCCTAGATTTAGCCATCTAATCATTAATAAAAAATATTAAACTTATTGAGAGAGCCCTCTCAGGTTAAGGAGGCTAAGCCTCAACCAAAAGATTGGATTGAAAGAGTTACTCAGAGTCTACTTGATCAGCAGCCTATCAGGGTTAGATTTTGTGATAACACCATCTCTGGCATTCTGCCTAATCTCTTCCTACACCAAGCCAAACCATAACCACTCCCACTTTAGTGGCTTCTCCCTCCCATTTACTGAATCCTGGTAGTTGTGCCACCTCTTGGGAAGGCCTAGAAGTTCTAGGATGACCAAATCATCTTCAAAAACTATAATACCAATGCTACCAAGCTCATCTTTGACATTGGGTGAACCTACTCAAGTATTGTGGTATTGTGTTTCCGTTCTCCATTTTGATCTTCTTAATATTTTCCTTTAGTGCTAGCTTCCTGTGGTCATTGTTGTTCTAAAACAAGTCTATCAAGGCATGCCACATTGCATATGGAGTTTCTTTTCCGTGGAGGTTTGAGACATTATAATCTTGAACTCCTTCCAATATGATCCTCCTTGCTTTTGCAACACACTTCTTCCACTCTGCTAGATCCTGAGGATCAGATGCTGGAGGTTTACGAATATTAGTATCTATGAATTCCTTCAACCTGCTATCTTCCAACACTACCTCCATCCTGTCCTTCGAAGCAATATCATTCAAACTAGCCTCAAGGGAGTATTTGAGTCTCAATTTGTAGAGGGCCATCTTGCTAGCTCTAAAGATTTGATTTTGTAAATTTGATCCTGAAAAGACAAACTTGTATTCTTCTCTTCGATTGTGATTTCAACTCTGATACCATGTAGAAATTCCTTGTAGATTCAAACTTCTTATGTAATGTGCTAAACCAAAAGACTTGAATCTACTCTACTAATCAGCGGAAACAATTAATCAATCGAGAAATCACGAATCATACAAGAGAAATAATTCAATTAACACATTACATAATGATTTCCTAAGGAAATCCACAACTAAAAACCCCTATTATCTATATAATTTCATTAGTCAGAAAATATGAGAAGATTACAATTCTTTTACCAAGCTCGAGCAGCCTCTACACTATCTCTATCTGTCTCACTGGTTCCTAGACAAGCCTTGGCCAATACATAACGAATTTTCTTCTTGCCCAAGTCCCTATTTCCTTGTGTTGTTTCCTTGGGAATTATCCCCTATTAATTAGGGAAATTCCTCAATTGGAATTGTGCAATCCATCATAGGCCTTCCTCTGACTTCATGCACCACCTATACAATTTGGATGCTTATACAACTGATAGTAGACTTCCCTTGAACTCCAATATCAACTAGGTAACTCGTAGATACACATGCATGAGTTATTTATGGTTGAATTATCAGTTAAATGGTTGAACACATGAAGCACCACCCCACTGTTAGAACTCCTACTAGTTCCTCCAATAGTTGGAACTAGTTTTACTGACTTTAACTCAGTTAAACTGAATTAATTAATTACAACTCAAAATAAACTCAACCAGGACTCCTATAAAGTAGGAGAAACTCCACATGACTCAAGTTAGACCCTCAACTCGAGTTAACTAAACCAACTAAGTCATATTAAATTAGTTAACTCGTACAAGTTGTCTTGTGATGTGAATTACAATTTTTCATCTAATTCAATTCAAGGGAAAATTAAATCTAGATTTTCTTTTTTCATTTTCAAAAAGGTTAAAAACTATAAAACAAATAGTTCTATCATGAAAATTGAAGATATTAATTTGGGGACAAAAGAAAACCCACAGTGTATTAATTTAGGGACAGATTTCGCCCCTAAAGAAATATGTATTTTCATTAATTTGTTCAAGTGATATAGAGATGTATTTTCTTAGACGTATAATGATCTAAAAAATTTCGATTCAAATAGTATGTAGCACATAATCCCTACAAAACCTAAAACTAAGCCATTTCAACATAAACTTAGGAAAATGCACCCAAGTCTCAAACCCACAGTGAAAGATGAACCAAATAAACTTCTTGTTGTAAGATTACTTTCCCTGTTCGACATACTCAGTGGCTCACAAACCTTGTACTTTTTCAAAAAAAAAATGGTGATATTCTTCTATGTGTTGACTTTACAAAATTAAACAAAGCCTCTGAAAAAGGCCACTACCATGTGCCGCCCATGGAGAGAATACTTTAGTGTGTCTTTAGCTTTGAGACGCTATCCTTTTTGGATGGTTTCTTAGGCTACAACCAGATTATGGTATCACTGACTGACCAATTGAAGACCATATCTAGAACTCCTTGGGGCACCTTCACTTACAGGAAAATTCCCTTTGGATTAATAAACATAGGGGAAACCTTGTAGCAAGCAATGGGCATCACTTTTATAGGTTTAATAAATGAACTGTATTCATATAACTGGATGATGTAATCATCTTCTCAAAACAAAAATTTGACCATTTAATGCATCTACAAAATGTATTTTAAAGGTGTAGAAAATTTGGTATCTCCCTTAACCCAAAAAAGTCAATTTTTGCAATAACCAAAGAATAATTACTAGGTTGCATTGTGTTGAAAAATGGAATCATAATCGATCCCGAAAGATCACAAGACACTACTGCTTTAAAACCTTTGAAATCCTAAAAGGTTTTTTAATCTTTTATGGGTAAGATTAATTTTGTTAGACGTTTTGTTCCTAGTTTGTCAGAAACCTTAAAACCACTGCAAGGTTTGGTTAAAAATATTACTATATTTAAATGGGGATAATCACAAAAAGAAGCATTCAATACAATTAAACAAGCCATTGTGGAGGTCCTACACTAATAAGTCCTAATTTTTCCAAGGAGTTTTTGTTGTATACCTTTGCTTCAAAACCATCTTATGCAGTTGTACTTACACAAAAATCCAATCCAAATACTAAAATCCTTATTTCCTTTATGAGATCCACTTTTAAGGGGGTTGAACTTAATTATGTGCTAGTGGAAAAACATGCTTTTGTTGTATACAAAGGGGAAAGCATTTTCATTTCTATCTACTTGTTGAGAATGCAACAAGATGATGGAGCTTAGTGAAAAGAAGTCGCCTTCACTAAGTGGGCCCACAGGCTATTTTTGGCGCAAAGTCTATTTTTAGACATATGAATCATGGTCTATGAGTTGCAAGATGCTATTTGTGGATGGTTGATCAAGTTGGTAAAAATAGATGAACCTCTATTTTTAGACATATGGGCGGAGTCTATTTTTAGACTGCTAGGCTAAAATAGAACAATCGAATATTATTAGCTCTTAATAATATTTGGACTATAAACATTATCTTATTCTCTTGGAGCACTTCAGTTCAAGCTATGGAAGTGGCACATGCAGCTGCCAGAAGGAAATACATGGTTCTTATGGGTTACTTGAGCTATTGCATGAAGGACTTCAGTTAGAACTTCAGTGATTGAGTTCTGTGGAGTTGGATGAGTAGTAGTTGTGTTCAGTTTGACTTAGTTGAACTAGTTGTAGTTAGTCTAACTGGAAAATAGACTAAGTGATGAGTGTTGTGAATTAGTTATTAATTAATTCACTAATTATTAACTCATAAATCAACTGAAGAATACATCAGTTAACTCAGTGCATGGACAGTTCAGTGGAGACAAGTGTTAGAGGTGAGTGAAAGGGAAAGACAACTATCAGTTGTGCATGTGATTTGCACAATCAGTGGGATTGAGTTGCCAATGAGGATTATGTAGTGTTACACAAGGGAAACACGTGAATGGTTCAACCATTCTCATTCATTCTCATGCAGGTATTGTGCAGTGGAGGCAGGCAAGCAGCGAAGGAGATTTGGAGATCAGATCTGAGTTGTATTGTGTGTAACAGGTGGAGATAGTACTGAGTACTTGTGAGGAGTATTGTACTATGTATTGTTACATGTTCTCAATCAATATAATATATAGATAGTTGGTGTTTTTAGCGAGATGCTTTCCTCGGGAAAATATTGTGTTGATATGTGTGATTGATGCTTCTATGTGCGCATGTTATTGTTTCTGCTTCTGTAAATTGATGATCAAAGTAGAGGAGGTTATGTATTATGCATGTATTCCGCAATTAGTGTATAATCGGGATAACCTCTGTGAATGTGTTATATTATTCAAAATTTCTACATGGTATCAGAGCTAGCTGATTTGTAGAAGAGATTTCTACATGATATCAGTGCGAAATTGATCATCAGATCTATTATTCAGAAAGTGTTTACATTTTATTTCTTCAAGCAGAGTCTGTAATCGGGCCAGGCATCTTCTGGATTCATCCTTCTTTTGGAAGGTGAGATATCCGATGAATGCCCATATAGTCGATCTCTGTACAAGAAATAATTTGTTCTCATGAATTTTAGACTACAAGCGGTTGATTTTTTGAGCTGGTGGAATGGCACTCAAGGATAAAACTCAGAAACATTAAGTGTGAGAATGGAGACAGTATGCCCTAGTATCTCACAAAGTTCACCCAATGCCGGGATGAGTTGGGAAGTGTGGAGGTGATTGTCGATGATGAGGACTTGGTGAGCTTGGCTCTCCTTAGTCTTTCGAAGAGTTAGCATTCCTATCAGGACTCTATCAATGGTCGGGAGAAATTGCCAGGATGGGAGAGACTTTGGTCGAATCTTGTGCAAGAGGAGATCAGGCAAAATACTAGGGAGGAAATCCAAGGAGGGATCCAGGGAAGGATCTAAAGGTGAGGCACTTGCTTCACAGTTTGAGTTGGATTTCACACTCTTCACATGCATGGTTTCATCCATGGCGGGAAGTGGTTGGTTTCTTGATAGTGGAGCTTCTCTCCACATGACCGGTGACAAAAATTTGTTCAATACTTTGGAGGAGAAAGATCTCCAGATACTCATAGCATTGGGTAATGATGAGAATTATAGTGTCTCAGGTGTAGGCACGGTTATTTTTCAGAGGGAGCATGGATCTCGCCTTACCTTAGACACATCATCACTAGACAGGTGAAGCAAATTGGTTCACGGGTCAAGAACCTGTGTGCTCTTGAGGTTCAAGATGCATGCAAAGCCTTGAGTAGAAAGGAAACTAATGGAGACTTGGTGGTTAAGAGGGAGGGTATATTACCTCTTAACATGCAGAGCCAGAAGAAGTCTCAGACAATTGTGGAGGAGCCACGATTGGTGCAGCAGCTTCAGGAGGTTGTGGAGTAGCCACAATATGGGAAGCTAAGTGGAGATCGAGTAGAGACATCTACTCATGTAGAGGCCTCCAGTAGGGGGAAACTTCGAGCTAGGTGGGCTGAGGGATCACATGAAACCATACCTCCAGGTAGGAGTGGGGCGATATAGAGTGACCGTCCCAAGGAGGATGGGCAGGATCCTTGAGGTACCCAACCTCTTGGATGAGACCTTGCTACGGGAGCCCTGATGTGGAGTAGCAGGAAATGACTGATTGGGTACAGATAGATGCGGATGGAGCGGCAAAGAGAGTGATAGTGTAGGGAATCCCAATTCAACGCATAGCTAGCAGGCTACAACAATGCGAGAGGCACAAGCATTTTGCATAGTGCTAGGTGGCACAAAGAGGTGTGCAATGGTGCGAGATGCATGGAGATGTTGCAGTGGTGCAGATGTCAGAGAGGAAGCACTTGTCAGTAGCAGGTAGAGCTTCAGCATCAGAGTATGTTCCTAGCCCAACAGAGGGGTCAGTTGGGAGTGTTTTTGTTCCAAGTGTTGTTGGAGCAAGTGGACCGGGCAGATGTCTTGCATGCAGAACATTCTAGAGTTACAGGATAGGGGTTGCAGATAATCCATATCTTGTTGAGAGGGAGTGTTGATAATGCAACAAGATGATGGAGCTTAGTGAAAAGAAGTCACCTTCACTAAGTGGGCCCACAGGCTATTTTTGGGGCAAAGTCTATTTTTAGACATATGGATCATGGTCTATGAGTTGCAGGATGCTATTTTTGGATGGTTTATTAAGTTGGTAAAAATATATGGACCTCTATTTTTAGACATATGGGCGGAGTCTATTTTTAGACTACCAAGCTAAAAATAGAACAGCCGAATATTATTAGCTCTTAATAATATTTGGACTATAAACATTATCTTATTCTCTTGGAGCACTTCAGTTCGAGCTACGGAAGTGGCACATGCATCTGCCAAAAGGAAATACGTGGTTCTTATGGGTTACTTGAGCTATTGCATGAAGGACTTTAGTTAGAACTTCAGTGATTGAGTTCTGTGGAGTTGGATGAACAGTTAATGGAGTTGTGTTCAGTTTGACTTAGTTGAACTAGTTGTAGTTAGTCTAACTGGCAAATAGACTAAGTGATGAGTGGTGTGAATTAGTTATTAATTAGTTCACTAATTATTAACTCATAAAGAAACTGAAGAATACATCATTTAACTCAATGCATGGACAGTTCAGTGGAGACAAGTGTTAGAGGTGAGTGAAAGGGAAAGACAGCTGTCAGTTGTGACTATAGTTGTGCATGTGATTTGCACAATCAGTGGGATTGAGTTGCCAATGAGGATTGCGTAGTGTTACACAAGGGAAACACGTGAATGGTTCAGCCATTCTCATTCATTCTCATGCAGGTATTGTGCAGTGGAGGTAGGCAAGCAGCGGAGGAGATTTGGAGATCAGATCTAAGCTGTATTGTGTGTAACAGGTGGAGATAGTACTGAGTACTTGTGAGGAGTATTGTAATTTGTATTGTTACATGTTCTCAATCAATATAATATACAGATAGTTGGGGTTTTTAGCGTGATGCTTTCCCCGGGAAAATACTGTGTTGATATGTGTGATTGATGCTTCTATGTGCGCATGTTATTGTTTCTGCTTCTGTAAATTGATGATCAACGTAGAGGAGGTTATGTATTATGCATGTATTCTGTAATTAGTGTATAATCGGGATAATCTTCATGAATATGTGTCATATTATTCAAAATTTCTACACTACTTAAATCTAAAAATAGTCATAATACCATATCCTATAGTTAGAAACCTTTTAATACAAAAGGAACTTGGAGAGAAAGGGGTTCATTGGATCATTGCTCTCCAAGAGTTTGATATAGAGATTAAACAAACAAAAATTATTAAAGTTTGTGAATTGGTTGTTGAATCTGTTGTTTCCTCTGGTGACCATTCCACTATTTCAGATCAGTCAATCCTCTCGCATCCTAACAACATAATTTCATTATAACAACCACAAATTATTTCACTAGACGGGTTGAGGTGACACCTTTACATGTGGTAAGTGCCAATCAGGTAATTAATTTCTTACAGTCACATATTATCACTCCTTTTCATGTTCTTGAGTCATTGGTTTTTGATAATGCATCCTATTTTTCATCTCTCAAGTTGGACACATATGCAGTTGAAAAATGAATTAAGGTAAAATATTTAACAAACTATTATCCACAAGGAAATGGCCTTGCTAAATCATCAAATAAAAATCTGCTTAAAATCCTTAAAAGAACCATTTCAAAAAATTATAAGAACTAGCATATTGCATTTTTCAATGCATTGTGGGTTGACAGAGCCCAAAGCTATTACAAGAAACTCACCTTTGTTTCTAGTTTATGGTGGAGAGGCCATTTTACCCCTTCATATTTTCTTTCCTTCTCTCCAGTTGTCTCAGAGTGTTAAGGATATCAAGTCATCAACTATGGAAAATATAATTAATACTTTATTAAAGCTAGAAGAAGAAGTACAAAAGGATAAAACCAAGTTAGACCAACATAACAAAACTGGTAAAATGATGGTTTGACAACAAGTCTTCTTCTAGCGATGACCTTGAAGTTGGTGATCTTGTTTAAAAATGGGAAAAAGCTCATGAAGATAAGGGTGAACATATTAAGTTTCAAATATTGTGGTTAGGACCGATCATTATTATAGAAAATATCAGACCCAACACTTTCTAATTGCAGACTTTAGAGGGTCAACCAGATCCCCTCCCAGTCAATGGGGAACTTATAAAGAGATATTTTTCTTGGCCTCCTTTAAGAGATTCCTGTATATATTACTTTTTTCTTGTTGTTTTTTCTTTTCCTTTATGTGCGTTAAGTTTGAGTTCTTTTACTTTAAGTATGCTTTTGGTATTACTTTCGGTCATTCCACATAAAATATCCTGAAAAAAATTTTAAAATTTCAGAAATATTGTCGAGTGATTTCCTACTCACGTGTTGATTTCCTTGTAAATTCTTCTAGTTTGGTTCAAATAATAGGTTTCTATGCTCAAATGGTTACTTTTGAATCTATCATTAATAACAGAAACTGTACGGGAACCCTTTTTTTTCATTTTAGAGGAATCCTCATCACCAGAAGAAACAAATTTATTTTAAGTAACAACATTATTATTCAGTTGGAAATTAAAAAAATTTCACAACATCCCTCTCTCTTAGGGATCATAGTTGCGTGCCCATATGTTAAGTAATCCATAAAGGATTAATATTTATCAGAGTGTAATTCAAAAAAATAAAAAGATAGAAATGTTTAACTAAATAATTTATTAGAGAGTTTACTAGGGAATAGGAGGTCTCATTATGAGTCGGCCTACCATGATCATGGTTATTATGGAATATGACATTACTGTATCTAGTCACCAAGCCAGGGTAATGGATTTTGGTTAAAAAACTTAAAGACAAGGGGTCTCATCATGAGCCAACTTATTCACCTCCATTAATTATTGTGAATGGCATTGTCATCACTTAGTTACTAAACCAAGACAATGATCTTCAACTAATATCTAATCAAATTAATTGACTAAATTTTGTATTTATATCTGATGGATGGGATACTACCAAATCATTAGGTTAAATGGTAACCCTGTCGAGGCTATGGACGTCTGCAGGTAGCATTGGCTCCATTTATGGTATTAGAGTCATTATTTAGCCAACTTCTACAATTTTTTATTTCTGCCAATCTGTTATCTGTAAGGCTTCTTCTAAAAGAAGTAATTTGCTTGGTTTCTAGTACAATTTTTATATATTTAAGTACTTTTCAGTTTCAAAGCGTGAGTGGATGCCTATACAATTTGATAGACTAAACAAAAAGAAATGGATTTTCAACATTTTTACATGTGATTATTTTTCATCTAATATTTATTTATTTATTTTGTGATTTCAAGTCAAGGAAATTGGTTCGCCGAGTTAGTTGCCATTGTTGGTAGGCTAACCCCTCACTTTCATTTTTCTTAACATAAAATAAAATAAAATAAAATAAAGGTCCCCTCTTTAAATTTTATATTCCTACTTGTTTTCATATGATTGGATTTGTGTTAGCTAAATTCCTTCATTCTTTCTTCTATCATCATCTTGATTGTTTTTTGTTTTGATTTCTATTCGCCATGGATGTTAATGTAAGGATAACCCTTTACAATTACTGTGATTGGTATGGACAAATATTTTTTTTTAAATAAGAGAATCTTTTTAATTTAAGAGTGGCTACAAAATATTAGACTTTGTAGTAGCTACTCATAGTCATATTTATAACATAAATGTTATTTTTTATATATTGTCATTGTGGATTTTCATACTTATCATTTATTTCCATGGTGTATGTGTTTTCAAATATTTATTTTCCTATTCATGGTCCTAGTCTACTATGTATGACCTTGGTTAGTTGTGTTGTAATTTTGATTTGATTATTGATATGGATTAATCATGCTATTCACTTTGATGGGTATCATTTAATGATCCTCCAGTTTCGATGTAAATGGATGATCTGAGCAATTCATTCGATAGATAGGCACTTGTGGTTATTGTACTTGGTTTGATTAACCGGTCATGTTAGTACGCTTTCTCATTTATTAACCTGCATATATAATGCCTAGGTGTCAACCTATATGAACGCCAAATGTTATATAACTTGATTTCATATCATTCTCCACATTTCAAGATCGTCCTTACCCTATCATGTGCTTGTACTTGAAAACTGTCGATTTGATTTGTAGGGTTTTCCCAAATGGTTTCATCGAACTGACATTTTCTCCCTCATTCTCAGTTTTTCATCGATTGTTCTGTCACTTAGAGTTGCATGTCTAGTTTCCATTCTTCAAACCCCACCTTATATTGTCATGTTACTTCTTCTTTGTAACATGCCTCATGTAGTTCTCGCAGAACTCAAGGAGTAGATATTGTGGAAGCATATGAATCATGTTTATCCATGTTTTAATAAGTAGGGTGATTACAATTATTACAATTATTTCAGGGGTATAGTGAACAGGTAGTTAAGGAATTTATTGCCTCCTTCAACTGCAAAAGATCTTAATTCAATGACCTTGAAATCAAAATTGACTTGTAGTTTGTGACGAATGCTAGCCAATTTCCTTTAGAAGGTGAGTGTTGGTCCAAAAACCTTCTAGTTAATAAAATCCCATGGAAGAAATTGTTTGTGAATAAATATTGTTAATACTCCGTCAAAGGTATCGTAATATATTTTCTTAAACCAAAATGACATAACCAGTTATATTTAATTCAAAAATATATTTCCATAGAGGGTCATTACAATGTTGTTTTTATATGTCACATTAGGCTCTTGATGGCCTTTTTCGGCCAAAAAATTAATTTTCCATATTTTATCCTCAAAAGTTTGACAAGGATGTACAAATAGTACCAGGATGATCATAAGAACCTTGAACGATCTCTTTTCCATCGTGGGTTAATTTGTATTTTGGTTAGAGACCACTTAACTGAGATTGGCAATCATTGGGGCCTGTTTCTTACTCATAATGGCTATGCTAAACCTCTGCCATTTGACACAGTTCAGTCCTCTACCACTATTCCTCTTGACCCTTCTTTAAATGATACAACTTTAACCATGGTCGAGGAGTTGCAACAAGATGAATGTGAGGATGTTCCACAAATGACAAGGTTAGCCTCTTTAGAGGACAACCAAATTAAAGTTTCCAAAATATTGACTTCCCCCGGAGTTACTAAGTGCTTAGATAAAGCTTTTAATTCCAATTCTATGGCCGAATCTCCTCATTCCAATGTGCAACATGTTCGACCCGCAAACAAACATGAAATTGGTCAGACATAGGACATGGTGAAAATAAAATGTTTGTAAAGGATATTAGCTAGGGCTCGAATAACTGGTTGTAAAGATCCTCCTGAAACCATCTCTTTGGTCGACTTGGAAAAGAGTCCCGAACCCTATCTCAAAAGGAATAAATCTCAGTCTCAGGACCCGTCTCTAGGTTATGATAATGTTGTAAATAGCGGCGATGCCTCCTCCAGAAACTCTCACTCAAATGATTTAATTGTAAATATATACCGGAAGCAACAATATTTTCTTACTATTCCTCAACTTAAACATAGAATTATCCAGTTGGTTTATGAAAATGAATACTTGAGGGCTGCATTCCAGAGTAAAGATAAGTCAGATGAACACAAATCATCTTTTTTTGAAGGTAAGACTAGGTCTAGAGATACACATATTATGATAAATTCTTCGTATCTAAAGGTCACCATCTCTTCCAAGTTAAAAGGACCTAGTATTGGAAAATAATGATTTTTTTTTAAAACGAATGCAGGTGATATTTCTTTTAATCCATATTATTATTTTAATTAAGGGTCACTATAGTTTGCTTGGGGTAGCTCAATTGGCAATGGTCGTGGAAATGGAGTCTCACCGAATCGGAAGTCTTGGGTTCAAATCTTGTGCTATCCCCCTCGATCGGGATGACAAGTTAGACAGGATGAAGATGTAGTGTTACCAAGCTTACAAAAAAAAAAGGGCCACTACAAAATTTTAGATTTTGTAGCAACCCATTTCGATTTGTTGTGATTTTATCTAATTTTCGCTTGTTTCTTTTTCTCAACAAATCTTCAATGCTGGTAAGGAAACTTTCTTGGGCAATACAATTCAACATGCTTCTACCCAATGTTTTCTCAGTTATAACCCAATATAGGATTCTTTCTGTCACATGCCTTATGCTAATTTTCTCATATGCTGAGAAGGTCTGAATTTGATAATTTAGTTTTATCTTTTGTAACTAATTGACTCAAAGACAGTTTGATAGTTATTTTTTATTGTAAGGATGAGATCCTTTTGGTTATATAAACTCTTGGATTTAATTGTATAAGGGATATGAAAGGGGAAATTTTGGGTGAAGAAATGCTCGTGAATGTATGATTGTGGAATATTTTTAAATAGTGAATTGACTTGGTTGGATTCAGTTAATTTATTGCATCCTTATGTTTCACAGTCTCTTTGATATCTTCTTTATTACTCTGTAATTGGATTTCTGATTTGTTTAGAAGATATAAATCTCCTCTGCTCAATGATTTGTTCTCTTGAACCAAAGATTACTTAATGAATTTCTATGTTAATTTAATTATTATTTCAATCTTGTTGCTATTAAAAAGATCGATAAAACTCTCCAGCGACTATTGTCTTGAGGATCTTATCCATCGAGACAAAAATACAGTTTGAGTATCTATGGGTGGGTTCCAAATGTTTAAATTTGTCTAATGTCTCTCTTTTATAAACAGATTGAATTAATACAAGTGTTATGAAACTAGTTCACAAAAAGATAGAAAAGATAGATCAACGAATCAAAAATCATCCTCTTTTTTGAGGGGGAACCTCCTTTACATTACACAAATGAACAATTCTTCGATGATACAAATGACAAAACCTCCTTTCTATATATAGGAGTCTAAGGGGTCACAATATAATCAAAACCAACATAACAATAATGATATAAGGGCACAAAAATAACAATAGTGGGCTTCTATGGGGCACAATAATAAAAATATAGGGACAATAGGGGCACAACAATAACAATAACGGCTATAATGACAATAGTAATGGGGGAATCACTAGTATTATAGGAACCTAACATGCTCCTCTCCTTCAAAAAAGTGTTTTCCTCAACACTTGATTAATTCTAGATGCTTCTGTATAAAATTCTCATCCTCCCATGTGGAATCTTCATTGGGTAAGTTCTTCCACTTGACGAGATACTCTAAAATTGATCGATTTCATAGCTGTAGAGTTCTTATTTCTGTGACTACTTCAGGTTCCAATATGATTTTCCTTCCTCATCAAGTTCTAACAATATTGTTTGAACTAGGAACTTGTCACCTATAACCTTATTTAAGAATTAAACATGGAAAAATGGGTGCACTCGGGAAGCTGCAGGAAGCTCCAATTTGTATGCCATAGTACCTATATTTTGCAACACCTTGTATGAACCATAATACTTTGGTGATAATTTATTATCCTTCTTATCTTTCTTGAGGGACATTTGTTTATATGGTTATAGCCATAGGAATACCCAATCACCTACATCAAAACTTCTTTTTCTACAATGTTGATCTACCTGTCGTTTCATTCTATTCTGTGCCAAAGTGAGGTTATCCTTTAAGAGTTGGAGAACTTATTGTTGATGCTCGATGTGATCTTCCACTGCTTGAACCTTAGAATTTTCTCTTAAATATGATGTGATGGACGGTGGATGATATCCATAAAGTGCCATAAATGGGGTCATTTTTGCTACAATATGGAAGGAAGTGTTATACCACCATTCATCCAGAGGCAACCATTTGACCCATTGTGTATGTTTATCAGATACAAAGCAACGAGGATATCCTTCCAAACATTTGTTTACTATCTCAGTTTTCCCATCAGATTGAGGATGATAAAATGAGCTTTGAGCTAACTGAGTACCAAGACAAGAAAATAATTTTGTCCAAAAATTTCCAATGAAAATGGGATCTTTGTTGCTTACAATAATCTTTGGTTTTCCATGCAGCCTTTGAATTGTTTCCATAAATTAGTAGAAGTTGTGCTCACTTTAAATGGATGAGATAATGCCAAAAAGTGTGCATACTTGGTAAGTCTGTCAACTACCACCATGATAACACTCTTTTCTTCGGACTTGGGTAAACCTGTGATAAAATCCATTAAAACCTCCTCCCAACATTGGCTTGGAATGGATAAAGGTTGTAATAGACATAGGGTCTTAATTTTTCAACTTTATTTTGTTGGAAAACCAAACATTCCGCCACAAACTTTTGAATATCTGATTTAAGGCCATCCCAAAAAAGTTACTTCTTAACCCTGTGGTAAGTTTTTAGAAATCCTGAGTGCCCTTCTAAGGGAGAGGTGTGCAATTCCATAAGAATCTTTTGTTTGAGTTGGGAATTCTTACATAGGTATAAGCAATATTTGTACCATAATGAA
>APFE030227281.1:105683-148673 GCA_000404065.3 Pinus taeda | reverse complement strand
ATTGCCAACATTTCCTTCTCATAAATAGCTTTGTGTAAATAATTTCCTTTGATTGGACGACTTTCGAAAGAAATGGGTCTTTCTTCTTGCTTTAAAACAACACCAATTCCATTTCCCGAGGCATCACATTCCACAATAAAGGTTTTTGTGAAGTCTGGTGTAGATAAGACCGGTGCTCGACACATTTCCTCTTTAAGATGTTCAAAGGCCTTTGTTGCTTTTGGAGTCCATGAAAATGCATCTTTCTTCAATAATGTTGTTAGAGGTGCTGTTATTCTCCCATAATTCTTAACAAACTTGCGATAATATGTTGTCAACTCGAGAAATCCTTGCAGATGCTTTATGTATGTGGGGATTTTCCATTCCTTAATGGTTTTAATTTTTCTAGGGTCTACCGTAACACCTTCATGAGATACAATATGACCCAGATTTTCCACCTCTTGGACTCCAAAGAAACATTTGGATCTTTTTGCATATAATTGTTTCTCCTACAATAGTTGTAGCACCCTATCAACATGTTCAACATGATCCTTCCAAGACTTGTTGTAGATTAGTATATCATCAAAAATTACCAACACAAATTTTCTAAGGAATGGTTTGAAAATTGAATTCATCAAACCTTGAAATGTAGAAGGTGCATTGGTAAGGCCAAAAGGCATGACCAAAAATTCATAATGACCCTCATGTGTTCTAATTGTTGTTTTCAGAATGTCTTCAGTCTTCATTCTGATTTGATGATATCCTGAATGAAGATCCAACTTGGTGAAGTAAATTGATCCATGCAACTCATCCAATAATTCATCAATGACAGGAATGGAAAATTTATATTTAATACTGAGCTTGTTGAGCTCCCTATAATTTGAACACATGCACCATGATCCATCCTTCTTGTGAACCAATATTACTAGAGTAGATAAATAATTTTGAGTAGGTTGATTTATACCAGCCTCTAGAATTTCTACAACCATACGTTCAATTTCACTCTTTTGGGCATAAGGATATCTATTAGGCCTTATGTTTGGAGGAACATTTCCTGGAATCAAACAAATAGCATGATCATGATCATGAATAGCTGGGAGGCCTTTGGGAGTCTCAAATACCTTGGAATGATTGTCCAAGACTTTTTGGAGATCTGAAGAAATAGATGATTTCGATGTGGGAACCTCTAGTGAACGTAATTGTGAAATTATGCTTCGTTGTTATTTCTTTAAAAGATTTGTCACTTTGTTAGAGCTCATTATCTTTCCTGATTTCCATGCGATACCCCTTAATTCAACTTCATTTCCTTCTAAATAAAATTTTAATAAAAGTTCTTGAAAATTAAAAGCTATTGTACCCAAGGATTGTAGCCATTGGACTCCTAATATAACATCAACACCACCCATTGGAATGTAAAGCATTGGGCTATTCAATACATATTCTCCCATGGATAGCTTGATATTATGTCACTTTCCAGAGCAATTTATGGTTCCTCCACTTGCAACCATCACTTGACACTTTGGTGATGGATATATGAAAAAATACAATTCCTTGGATATCTTACAATGAATAAAATTATGGGTACTACCTGAATCAATCAACATTATTACCTTTTTCTTCTTGATATGTCCTTATATCTTAATGGTTTGAGGAGTGGTAATTTCGGCCAATGCATTACAAGATATGATCAGATTCATTTCTTCTTTATTTAGGGTTTGTTCATGGTGTATATCCTCTTCTTTTGATGTTTTTTGTTCCTTTTCTTCCTCCTCTTCACAATATATGTAAAATAATTTCTTCTCAGCACACTTATGACCTTTAGTGTATTTGCTATCACAACTGTAACAAATTTTCTTCCAATTGTTGTGGTGTCAACCTTGTAGGTTGTGGAAGGCTAGGGGAAACAACACTTCCGTCTTTATAATTGTGAGTGGTAAGCTTCCTTGTTGCCATAATTTTGTTCTCCATTTTTCTTGCCAACCTGAATGCCTTCTCCAATGAACCAGGTTCCCAAAGGTGAACCTCATGTTGGATGTTATGCTTTAAAGTCCCTATGAACACATCAATCCTATGATCCTATATAATATCTCTTACCCTTATATTCAATTTTTGGACATCCTCAATGTGCTCCATCATTGAACCCTTTTGTTTGATATTTGATCAATTGGCTAAAAAAAGTGTTTCTTTTTGTATCCTCATAATGTGCTATCATTTCATCCGTAAAAATTGCCCAAGTGACAATCTGTTTATGAGAGCAAAGCCATTGATACCATACAAACTGATTTTGTTCCAAATATAAAGTTGCAATGCTTACCTGTTGTGTGTTTTTCACATTATGGAGATCGAAATATTGCTCCATCTACAGTGTCCATGTTATAGGATCCTTTCCATCAAACTTCCTCATATCGATCTTTAGAACATGGTGGGTCTTCAATCCAATGTTAGAGTCTATGAAATCATGATTAACATTTATTTTTTTCTCATCATGAGTTTCCTTTACTACCCTTTCGCCATTAGTAAGCATTTCTTGTAGAAACTTTCTCAAAATTGTCTTCAAATCTTCCATGTTGCCTTTAAGTTTTTCTTCTAAACCATCCATCTTAGCTTCCATAGCTTTCTTTAAACCATCCCTCTTAGATTCCACACCATCCATCTGAGCTTCCATGTCATTCATCTTAGCTTCTACACCTTTCTTTAAACCATCTATCTTAGCTTCCGTTACTTTTTGTGAGAGTGAATTTTGTTGCACTTGGTCTCGTAATTTTGATATATCA
Source organism: Pinus taeda (assembly GCA_000404065.3). Lineage (NCBI taxonomy): Eukaryota > Viridiplantae > Streptophyta > Pinopsida > Pinales > Pinaceae > Pinus > Pinus taeda. The sequence goes on along the minus strand of APFE030227281.1, from coordinate 145,920 downwards.
TGTTGCATTTCTTCCTCTTATTCATAAGTCATGCTATATGTTTTAGGTTGCTTACTAGGTGTTTCCATTTTATTTTTTAGAGGCATCAATTAATGACAATTATGCTTCACTATGCCCTTTGAATTCCTTCAAACTAATTTTTCAAACCAAACTTATGCAAAATTTAAAAAAAAAAAACACACCTTTTTTCACTTTGTAGGAGCTCGATATTGTATTTGATTTATCTCTGAAATTTCGGATCTCCAAGGTCTAAAATTGTGAAATGTGGTATCCCTATGAGTTCTCTTTCCAATGCCACCAGTCTAATCTAAATTGGATTCTCCAAGAAAGATTTATTCCCAATCTCCCAAGATGGCCTGATTATACACTTTTTTAGTAGAGCGAACTTATACGAAGTGTCGAGTGTCATTGTTTCAACTTTAGGACCTGAAAGCGATCCAAATAAAACTATAGTCTGTCCTCTTTCTTTAAGTTCTTGTGAAATTTCAATTTGATACTTAGAGAGAAAGTTATGACAATTTTCCCAAGGTCCCCTGTTTGGGATGTAATTCGGGAGCCTGCAAAAACCCTAACTTCCTTGGATCATATCTCCGAACATATAGCAAGACAAGATCTGAAATTAGGATCTGAGGATCATCAATATTTCAGCTCAAATGGGTATTTTGTTTAGCTTATAAAACGTCATATAAAAAACATTATAACGAAAATTCCATGATGACCTCTTTTGGAGCAGCGGAACCCTAGAATCCAAACCTCTAATACCAAATGTTATGAAACCAGCTCACAAAAAGATAGAAAAGATAGATTGACAACTTAGAAATCAGCCTCTTCAAGGGGGAAACCTCTTTTACATTACACAAATGAACAATTCTTCAATGATACAAATGACAAAACCTCCTTTGTATATATAGGAGTCTAAGGGGTCACAATATAATCAAAGTCGACATAACAATAATAATATAAGGGAACAAAAATAACAATATTGGGCTTCTATGGGGCACAATAATAACAATATGGGGACAATATGGGCACAACAATAATAATAAGAGCTACAATGAAAATAGTAATGGGGAATTCACTAGTATTATAGGGACCTAACAAGAAGGCTATGATTGATTGATGGGTTATGTTATTTGCTTTGTCTACTAGTTTATTGGTTGTGACCATAAATAAAAAGAAAGAAGTCCGTGAATTTGTAAAACAACTAATTACAGTGTCTCTCCTTTCTACTTGCCAATATATACATATATATATAAAATATATATAATATATATATATATATAAATATATATATATATCTTAGTTAACATTGCGTGTATTATACATTCTGAATGTGAAATGTTTAAATAATCATAGTTGCACACTATTTATTAATGAAAGCAATACTCGCTATGTTAACAATTCTTGTTTCATTCTTTATTCACATTGAGAGTTATTTGATTATTAGTATCATTAGATAAATTGCATTTCATCTTATATTTTTCAAATATTTTTTAGGTTTATTTTTAGATCATTCTTATCCTGTACTAATTTCATTTTGATCTAGTGTTTTTCTCTTTTTGTAACGTGTTTCCGTATATGTTGTATGATAATTTGATTTTGTGATATAACCCTATATTTTATTTCTAATTCTAATTTCTAAATGCAATCTATAAATTAGAATTGATCTCATAACATCACGTTTAGACTCTAGGATTCTCTTTAACTTAATTTAGGATATGGGGTGGCAAGAGGGGGAGGGATTCTCATTAATCCTGAAGGAAATATCGAAGACATATATGCTTGGGGCCTGAGTAGGAAGATAAACAATCAAGATGAAGCTTATGGCTTGTTTCTCGGTCTATCCTTGGCACAAAAAAATGGCATCAAAAAGATCCAGGTCTTAGGAGACTCAATGTTGATCATAAAGCATAGGAATCATAATTCATCAGCAAAAAACATGATCCTAAATCAAATTATTAAGAGATCCCAAGGGATGATTCCCTTCTTTGATTTGGTTTCATTTTTTCATATTGTAAGAGGGAATAACTAGAAATAAGATAAGCAAGAAAACTTGGCTTGTCAATTGAATGTAGAAAGAATTATAGTGAGTGACGTAGAGGAAACAATATGCATACCCTAATTTTAGTCATGGGTTTCAATTATTGGCCTGAGGATAGCATTCTTGTCTCACCCAAGTGGTTAGAAAGGAATAAAAAATTGGATATATTAAGGTTAGTCGCTCATTATCTTTCCTTACCCCTCCCCCCATCGCTTCATTCTCCCCCTAATCCCCTCGCCCCTTCCTTCCCCTCCCCTCTTCTCCTTCATGCCCTCTTCTCTCTAACCCTCGTCACCTTTCTTCCTCTCATCCCGTTAAGCCTCCCATCTTTATCGTTCCTCCTCCTCTCCATTTCGTTATGGCTCACTTCTCCTTTTCTATCAGCCTCCCGCTCCATGGTCCCTATCACATCGGCATTTTTTTGGTATGACCTGTCCTTGCACCTCGTGGAAATGGTTATCTCAACTTGTTGCATCAACGTGTCTGCGTCCTTCACGTTGGTAATACACTTGGGTTTAGGAGGCCTCACGACGTGAGAGCCCAACCCCCACGACATAGAATCTGTTGCAAAGGCCAACATTCCAACATAGGAGATGGCAAGTAAATGGGAGAGCATGAGAAGCATTTAATTCTTCTACTCATAATTTCTATGGTTGTGTGTGGGAGGAAGGCGAGGGTGAGGATAAAGGATGAGGAAAAGAGCTAGGATATTATGGTGGATAGATGGGAAATTAAGGAGGAGAATTTGGATCTAAGATCCATGAGTACCAATCTATAGTACAACATCAATATCCAGATGTACGCCTTCTATTTAAGGAGTAATGGTTTGATATGCTATTATGGTTTAAGGATAATATTTGCTTAGGTGGTCTCTGCGAAGGCTTGACAGCTAAAGTTGGGGTCACTAAGCTTCTTTTGTGGGCTTTGGTTCAAAGCGTTGACCTTCAAGGGGGTATTTGGGGGAGTTTGCTATCGTAAGGGGGACATGGGTGTTGATTTATAGGGTGTTGGTTGTTTGAGTGAAGTTAAGAACTATGCAGATAAGCAGATCTAGGTGGAAGAGTTGGAGCAGAACATTGTGGACATTCTCGAGTTGGGCGTTTGTGGCATACTTAATTTGGGTGCTTGTGGCATTCTAGAGTTGGGAGTCTATGGCATTCAGGGAAAAATCATGAGCGTGAGTAGAAATTATGTAGAGGACAACTCTTTGTCGAGTTCTTGGGGCTGACGCAAGCCTAAGAGAGGGGGGTTGAGGAAGAGAAAAGCTCAAGAAGGTGGAAAAATAAGAATTCCTATAAGGAATGTGTGCAGGAACATTTGGAGATTCGGGAAGGTTTGGAAAATCTACATCATTTTCTACATCAGTGGCAAAAGGAGGCTCTGACCATGCAGGAGTAGCAACTGGAAAAGAAGGAGCACATCTGACAATTGGAATACGAGGTGAATGCGTTGCATCAACAAATTGAGCAACTGAAGCTCAAGATGGAGGAGAATAGCTAAAGTAATTAAGAAGAATTCACGGCACTAGATCTGAATAGTCCAACGTCGATGGAGGAATAGTTTGTTCTCTCACTTTGTTTTTGAATGGCAAACTATAAATGTATATATTTACTATTACATTTATATCGAATGTATAGCCATAGGTTGCATGGGGATTACTCTCAGGAAAGGGATGGGAAAATTTTGATGTTTTAGAAGCCCTTAGCAGGCTCGAAAATATGATGTAAATTCCCAATTTGCACACGAATGGGCACGATTATAGTATATATATAATTATATTATATATATATATATTATATATTATATAATAATGGCACGATATTATATAATATATATATTATATATATATATATATTATGTATATATATTATATATATATATATATATAAGTACTCATTCTGCTTAAGAAAAACTTTAGTTTAGGGCTTTAAAAAATTACATTTTATTTTTGTAATTTAACTAATAGTAGGATCTCAGAGTTCATTATTTAATCATAACTTAATATATTATAACGTAGGTTTAGAGTTATATTTAGGTTCATCACGATTCAATCCTTCATAAGGATAAATGATCCAAGGCCAACAGAGCCTTTAAACTTGTCAGGGATGACTATTCCAAATGACTTGGGTTGTTTGAAGAGCCTCGGTGCGGGCCACTTCCTCTTTGTTGACTAGGGTACATAAAACCCGCATCAACAAGGACATTACAACATCTCATCCATACTGGGTTGGAGAGTGTCTCTCCATGCAAAAATGTGATAAAATTAAATTAAAAATATATATTTTGATTGTGAAATGAGAAACTGTTTTTGGGCTTATGGTATTTATGAGTAGTGGTGTTGTAACAAATCCTATTTACAAGTTAATAATATCCATGGTAAAGTGGGGGTGACTATCCATGGTTAAAAATCTTGTTATATTATAAGTATTGAGTTCTTATGTGCTTATTAATGAAATTTATATATGGTTACATAATTATTATTTTAATTTATATGGTAAAATGGATCTTAATTTATAACTACCATTTATATCTTGTATATTTTAATGTGATAGAGGGTTAGATATATCTCAAAAGTAATTATAATTTTTTTTTATTTTTAGATTTAATTTAAAAAATGTTATAAAATTAAATTCAAATAAAATAAAATATTCATAAGATATTTTGATTGTGAAATAAGAGATGGTTTTTGGGAATATGGTATTGATGAGTCATGGTATTGTAATGAATCCTATTTACAAATTAATAATATCTATGGTAAAGTGGGCGTGAGTATCCATGGTTAAAAATATTTTTATATTGTACCTTTATTGTAAGTATTAAAGTTTTTATGTGACTATTAATTAAATTTAAATATGGTTACATAATCATTATTCCATGGGTACTCTCAAAGCACTGGCACATCGAAATGGCTCCAGTACTACTCAAATGATGGGTTCCCCTCTTTGATCTCGAGAGAGAACACCTTAGGGTTGGGCCCATCTAGGTTAGATTGCCTGGTTTACCCCTACACTTCTAGTCGGAAGATGTATTCAAGAAAATTGGGAATTCCCTTGGCAGATTAGTGGATTATGACAAGATTTATATGTTAATAGGGAATATGGCCATGGCTCGCATTCTTGTACACCTGGACACCAGGAAGGGACTGGAGGAAAATATGCAACTACATTGGAGGGACACCTATAGGGTACATATGTTGGACTACGAAGGGGCGTCTTACCGCTATAAGAGGTGTCATAAGATTGGACATCTGTATAAAGATTTCCCTCTATTTGCATCAAGCTCTACTTCGGTTGCTCGACCTAAAAAAGCGGCCATAAACCCGGATTTTTAACAGCATGGAAAGGCACCTGTTCATCTCGAGGATAACCCACTAATGGATGCACAGGTAGCTCATAGCACACGCAAGGAGCAAAATTGTCCCCCATCTCCACATACCACTAGATCTTGTGTGGCTACAACGACGACTGCCTCTATTGTGGGTACCCTCACTAACCCTCCATCTCTCCCTTTATTATCATCTGTTTTTTTCCCTGCACTTCATTTTGTAATATTGTTCCTGTGCATTGTCCCTCTGTTGTTTTCACATTGGCCACCTCTGCACCCATCTTTTCCCCCACTCCTCCTACCATCACTGGAATACCAGATCCACTCTCCCTTGAAGAGCCTTTCTCTGAATCTAGTAAGGGTCACCGTTATAATCTTTTGTCAACGACCCGCATTACATCTAGCAATGGTAGTGGAATAGGTATTACACCCTTGCCTCTTCATTCCAAGTCTTCTCAGGGTAGACAATCCTAGATGTCTAAAGCCATTTTCCAGGTTGGACTGGATGTGGCTCAAGGTGGACAACAACCCATTGACAAGGTCCTTGAAGCACTGACCTCCCTTCCCCCTGGTCCCCCATGAAGTGGATCTCCTACAACTATCGAGGTTTGGCTAGCCCTGCTAATAAATTAGCCTTCCCTCAGATGATGGAATTGGAATCGGTTAACATTATATTTCTACAGGAGACACTTGCCACCAACTCACAAATTATTCCCATCCTCAAAGCCATCTCTCTTGGATGGATTTTCATTGCACTGGATGCACGTGTGCAATCTAGTGGTTTGATTTTGGGATACGATCCCAAGTCCATTAGATTACTGAACTCTTGGGGGGGGAGGGTTCTTAGGTGCTGACATTTACTCAACACATATTGGAAGGGAGCTAAGGATTATTGATGCATATGGGCCTTGTATCAACAAGATCACTTTTTGGAAGAAGTTACTTGATTATGAATACTTTCAAGCAGAGAACATTACTATAGGGGGGATCTCAATTTCTCCCTTGGACATGCTGAATCCTGGGGCATGAATGCTCAAATTGACTCTCTATTAGATGGGATCCTGAATCTATTGGAGGATCCTCATCTGATTGACATACCCTGCCCTGCCTGAAATCCAACTAGCAAAATCAGAGGACTGGTGATGCTGCACTTGCCAGAATATTGGATCGTTTTTTGGTTAAGGAGACCTTATTGGATCAATTGCCCCTTTATTGACATTGGGTGGGATCAGGGGGTTTGTTGGATCACAAGCCCATCTACCTTGAGATTACAGATGGAGAACGTAAGCCCAAGGCACCATTTAATTTTAATTCTACTTGGCTTAAAGATGATAGTTATATACAAATGGTCAGTGAGCATTGCAAGACCTGTAATTCACAACATGGACAATCGATCTCTACTAAATTTCCATATAAAATGATATCTCTGAAACATAAATCAATTGATTGGAAAAGGACAAGAGTTTAAAAGATGAGCAAACCCTGAGGAACACAAAACTAGAAATTGAACACTTGGGTGGCAATGAAATTCGAGGTTTTATTTCTATTGATGCTAAAGAAAGATTTCTCAGACTCGATATTGAATGAAATAGGATCCTGAAAGACAGGGAGGAAACATAGCGACTCCGTAGCAGGGCTACCTGGTTAAAATAAGGGGATGAGAACAACAAGTTTTATCAACATGTAGCTAATGGGTGATGGTCTATTAATACCATCTGGCAACTTGCGGATGATGTGGCATTCATGCTAATACATTCCATCAATTGGCCAACCTTAGCATTTCAGATTTTGGAAGATTATTCAGTGCTCCTCTGGAGGCTAACCTTGCTGAGATCATTAGGGTAGTAGGACACTTCCCTAGATTTATGGACCAAGACACTGGAGATGGAGTACTTACACCAGTAACCATGGGTAAATTAGAGGCCACTATAAAGTGGTTCAAGAGGGACAAGAGCCTTGAACCAGATGGATGGTCGATTGAATTTTACATAGCCTTTTTTGACACAATTGGGCAGGAGCTCCTCCAGATCATTGAAGAGTGTTGGACTAGTGGGTGATGTATGATGCATTCAACTCTACATTTATTTATCTTATACCCAAGACTGATGACCCTCATACCTTCAATGATTATAGGCCCATATCCCTCTGTGATTGTATATATAAGATTATAGCCAAGATAATTTCAAATCATCTTTAGCCCATATTATTTGAACATATATCATCAGAGCAATTTGCATTCCTTGATCATTGCCAAATTCATGAAGTAGTGGACACAACACAAGAGGCCCTCCATTCCATCAAATCCAAGAAACTCAAAGGCATGATTATCAATATTGACTTGGCAAAAGCTTTTTATCGAACCAGCTGGATTACGTTAGAATGTTATTGACCCAGCTTGGATTTCCTTCTTTCATCTAATGGGTTATGTGTTGCATATCCAATGTATCCTATAGTGTATTGATCAATGGATCAGAATCTTCCTTTTTCAATGTGAAAAGAGGTCTGAGACAAGGATGCCCCCTTTCCCCCCTACTCTTTCTATTGATCATGAAAGGTCTAAGCTGGCTCATCTCGACGAACCGAATGCAAGGCAGATAGAGGGGTATCAAGATCATAAACAATTGCACCCTCACACACTTGCTATTCGTGGATGACATTCTCATATTTGTAAATGGAACATTAGGGGATTCCACTGCCTTTGTAGCTGCATTTTGATTATTCTGTTTTGTTACGGTTATGCAATGCGACAACCATAAATCCGCTCTATCTGCATTTGGTTGTAACCCTTATGAGATTCATATGGCACAACAATATTTCCCATTTATCACTTTATAGATTGAGGAGGGACCCAAATACTTGGAATACATGTTAAAACCATCTAACTATCGGATTGCAAACTGGGTATGGTTAGTTGCCAAAATTAAAAGAAGATTAAATATATGGCATTACAGGTGATTGTCCAGAGCAGGGAGATGGATAATCATAAAATCAGACCTAGAGGCCACCCCGTTTACTGGATGTCACTAACCTGGATATTATTAGAAGAATACAAAAATTATGATATAGATTTCTCTAGAGGGGAAAACGAGTGGGTCACTTATTTACCTGGGCCAGTTGGGACAAAATTGCACTTTTAAAGAAATGGGGGGGATGGGGATTGAATAATCTAGATTCCTTTGCATGTGCTCTGGCAGCAAGGGTGGGATGGGATGTTCTAACATCAAAGAATATTTGGATATATGTTATTATCATAAATACATCTTTCCCCTACATCTACATGACTGGATTTTCTACATGGGACAGGACAAACATATCAACAGTCTGGAGGGCTTTCCTCAATACATTGGACTACGTTAGGGATGGTTTGACTTGGAAGATCAACAACGGAAGTTTAGTTTGGATTGGAATGGACCCTTGGATAGTATGTGGAAATTCTCATTTACTACCTCAAGGGCTGATTCAACATCTTTTGGATACAAGATACACCAACCTGGCGCATATCACTAATGTGGAGCATACTGATATGTTCCGGCAGGCATGGAAAATTCCAACACACTAGGCATTCCCCCTCGCTAGAAAGACAATTGGTAGAATTATATTATAGCATTAAAGGAATCACATGTTCAGGTAACTGAGGGGGAGGATGTACTTAATTGGACTTACTCAGCAAATGGGAAATCCTCCCCCAAATACGAATACCTCCATATTAATGCTTTGACACCATAGATGAAACTAAGACTTTGACGACTATACCACTTGTGCACCAATATACCCCTCAACCCCAATCGAAACAACTGCGTTGACTTTCCTTGGAATGTGTGTCAATCAACCAAGAGCTTGGCAGATGCTACATCTTACAATCAAGCAAGTGTGGAAACCAACACGAAATGAGAACTGAACGATACTTTTGGAGTTGTTAGACTTGATTTTCATGAACAAGGTCCATTCAAAAAGCTAGAGTTCTACCAATGTGTTGCCAAGTGTTGTAGCAGCTACAAACACCCTCAAAATTTTCTCCTTAGCTTCATTTTTTAGCCTCCCTACCAACCTTTCACAGTAGATGTCTTGTCTTGTCAAGTACACAAGCTTCAGTGATTTTCTTTCAATATGACAGCCTGCCCATCAAAGCTTGTTGCATCCCCCTCACAGGTTGTTTCAATAGACTTGGTCCAGTTGTAAGCTGAGCATCCCCCTTAAGAAATTGCACAATTCTGGAGGGCAACCAACCTTCCCTCCAAAAATTGTACAATTCTGTCTGGCAGCCTGCTAGGCTCCAGAATTACGCAAATCTTCCTATCACTGTTCACTGAGAAAATTGCGCAATTTCTCCCAACAGGACTACTTAGCGAAGGAATTGTACAATTTTGGGCAATAGTCAACTGCTCTACCTAGAAATTGTGCAATCCCTCTGGGCAGCTAGCCCAGCTCCCTCCTAGAAATGTGCATATTCTCCCCTTAGTTGAGAAGATTGTTTCATGTGCAGTTGGGTTGACTAATTCCCTCCAGGACCGAGCAAAACTTATTTGCATGCATGTGTTGCTTCTCCCAAGGCAGCATGGAAAGGCATCCCTTGATTCGGGGATGTATTTTTGGCAGTTGGAGGTTACATCAAGGATCATTTTAGAAACCTCCTGCCAAGTGTCGCTTTTCCTAGATTTGTGGCATGCCCGTCACAACCTCGATTTTATTGAAACTCATCAACTGGATGCTGCAGAGCTCATTTCTCACATCGACCTTACAACTTTGACATCCCACATTGCATCTAGGATTCATTGGCACATTCATCTCAGTTGTTTGGGATAACCTCACTTTTCATGTCTTGTGATGCGTTTTTGTCACTTTTTGTGTATCGCATCGTGTGAGTGTTGTATGCTTGATTTCAGTGAGTGCTTCTTGCCGTTTGCATGTATGTTAGCTTGTATAAGCACCATTTTAGTTTTCATTTGCATCTCACTGTTGTCGCATGCATGATACTATTTTGCATGGACAGTCGTCGTTACAGTGACTCGCTTCACACACATGCATGCTTTCCCATTTTCTAAATCCTGCACTTGTTGTTTGCAAGAATGATCATTCACTCTTATTTTCACTCATCTCACCATGCATTCAGACATCTCATGTTTGCAGTCACCCCTCGAACGGACTGGGTTGCCTTGGCCCGGACCATGCCTTTCCCAGCTAGTACAACGCAATTTTGGAAGCGAAGGCTCTCCCTTTCCGCAAGCCTCGCCAAGCACTGACCTCCAGACTTTCATTGCGCAATTCTTGGAGGCACTGTCCTGCTAGCCCTAGAAATTATGCAATGCAGTTTGTTGGTTGCATGTCACGATTGACTGAAATTGTGAATTACACAGTTTCAGTCCTCAACAGACCACGGTGGACTGTGCATTGCGTAGTTCCAACATTTAGTCAGCCTCTTGACAACCTAGAATGTGCCTTGTGTAGTTTTGGTCATCAATGTCCTGACCTCCTCGCGAAAATTGTGTAACTTTCATGTTCAATCACATAGGTATGTTGCAAGTTAGTCCTAAAGTTTGTTTTGGTTTTTGATTGACATATTGCTTTCCATGAGTGTTGCTACGTCTCCAAGCATCACAGGTGTTCATCTGTCTCTTAGCAACATAACTAAAATGGCTTCCATGAGAGTAGTCAAGGACACTGTTAAGAGCGCAACTGGGGATGCAGTCAATCAAGTGTCTATGAACTTGCTTATCCACGAAGACATCAAGTTGTTCATGGACAAGGATATCAAAATCAATGGCAATGACATCACAGCAAGAAGCACCATCAAAAATAGTAGAAGGCAACAAATCTGTGCGTGATGAATACAAGAGGAAGGTTGTTGATAGCATAGAGGTAGAGCAACGCTGCAAGTTCAAAGCAGGTCTACTCATGAGGAGAGCAGCTTTGGAGATTGAGGCTATGAGGTGATAGCGTGACATGACGGTCATACAAAGGCAGAGAATGGAACAGAGAAGGAGTTGCATGTGTTGAAGCAACAAATCAAGGAAGAACAAGAGTTGCATAAACGAGAGAATGAGATGCAGTAGGAACAGGTACAGCAAGGGGCGCAACATGAATAGACGAATGAAACTATGCTCGTACAATTTATAGATCCATCCCAACAACTGACATGGAGGAGACAAGGTGAGTAGTGTTGTTGATCACATGCAAGGGAATTTAGTAGCATGCATGTCATTTTGCGCACGCATGCGATCCCACCCATTTGGCACACTCACTGCGGTGAAGACAAGAAGCAAGTCCAACTGGAGCTGAACATGTATTTTGACAAGTTGATGTGTGTGACCACCTGTTCATGCTTGGAGATAGGCACAGAAATTATGCATCAACATGGTGTCGATCCGATCGCACCCAGGATGACCATGCGCATGCTATCAGACGAGTTGGATGGAGAAGCCATATCAATGTACCTGGATGCAACAGAGGCAAGATTTTGCTTTAGCAAGATGTCACCATTGAGCACATGGACACCATCATGGATGACCAAGCTTGGCATCAGTTCACCACCATCGACCATCACAAGGGTGTCAAAGATTTGGTCTCACCACAACGGTCTGAGTGTTAGTGATGGCTTGCATGGCTTGCACTCTCCTCCCTCCATGATTTTTTTCTCATGTTGAATCATTCACCATCACGAGAGAGTTCTTTGATCTCTTGTCAACACTCACGTATGATGGTGAAGGCAAAGTGGTCTGGTGTGAGTTCTTACATGACTTCCTTGCCTTGCTTCATGAGGATTATGGATGTTTTGATGAACATGCCTGTTTGCTGCTTGCATACACACTTTGCGAGTCTCCACATTAGTGGCTTTGTAGCCTACCAGCTGACAGCGTGCACTCACTTGAACACTTCTGTGATATCATTGAAGACACTTTCTATCATTTTGATCTAGAATATATTGACCAAAAATTGTTACAACAATGGAAGGCTCCACATGAATCGCTTGTCGGTTTTTGGCAGCACTTCCATGATTTGCAGTTTCAAGCTCTAAAGAGCTAGATGAAATTTCCTTATTTTTGGGATAGATTCGAGTACTGTCTTAACAAGTTGATCCATCCCAAGAATAAGTTCAATCTCAAACCCCGTTCAACATACTTTGATGATGGAGCTATGCAATGACAAATGGGTACGGTCACTATCACAAGTGACTGTCTGATGTCCCCTTGTCAAACAACTCCACCATCACAAAGTGATGTGGGAGAGCATGAATACACATTTGTTGAACCGTCACGACCTCCCAACATTGCTCCTTCCAACTTTTGCACAAACTTGGTTGTGAGTCCCATACCTCGTCACATGTATTTTATACCTTGAACTCCATCTTCATATTTTGATCACCCTTCGGATGACACTGTCTTGTGTTCTTCCATTCCAGACTCTACACTTGTTTTGACCGAGGATCGATCTATCAATGGAGTTTGTGTTGCACAACCAACATGCATTGGCATTCATGAAGAGCATGATGGGAGCTTCAACATCCACTGACAGCAGGGGACCATCCTTTTCTGTCCATACCTCCTCCGTTTTTTCTTGACATCCTTGATGATCTCGCCATCCCTGATTTTTCATGTGCATATCCATCCAAGGATGCACCCATTGTTAAGCATTTGTAGGACACACCGATATCATTCCATCGCCTGACAATGGAGAGGACCAATCATTCATTGAAAATCAACTTGATATTTCATCTTTTTTCGGAAACGCAAAGGGTGAACATTCTTTCTTCTCATTTACCCCTCTATGTGATTCATCAAATCATGAGGATGTTGACCAATATCCTGAGTTTTCTGATCTTGGATGTCGTGATCTCTTTACCTCATTATCAGATCATGATGTTGATTCATTCATTGTTAATCTGTCTAAGCCACTAGTCAACAATGATCTATCTATCGACGAAGTCGAAACCCCCCAAACTGTTGAGGCACTTCAGCCCAAGCTGATGGTAATGTCACGCCCTTGCTGTCTTGAGGTTGGTCTCACTTCCGATCAGGAATTTTTTCTAACACTCGAGGCTCCTCATCACTCATCCGTATGCACTGAAGAACAATCCAACACTCATATTTCACTTCCTCCACTTGAACTACATGATCCCATCGCTCATGCATTGGAGGAATCTTACATAGCAAGCACACTTGCACAAAGTAAGTGGTCTACCTTTCTCATGTTTTCTTGCATTTCATGGTCAAGGGAATGCATACATTCAACATCTGCATGTAGTGTAGCAGAACACCATGGCAACTCCACAGAGTACATGTCATGCGCTTTCACTCATTTTTGTTGTGGATGCTTGTAAGCTTGAAGTGTCTCTATTTTCACTGTTGTATCTTTCACATTTGATGGTTCACACAACTAGGTTTCTTGCGGACCAAACCTTCACCAACATGGTTCAACCAATGTGTTGGTGGCTACATTGGAAATATCACTTCACGTGACGGGGCCCATGCACAATTAGCTTAGGAGTAGCAGTAGTGTTTTCTTTCAGTTTGCTTGCTTGCATGCTTGTCTTCTTTCTTGATTTGCATGTTTGTTTGTTTTCTTGCTTGTTTGCTTAATCACTTTGCTTTTGCATTTACTTTTTCTTCTACTTGTCTTTGTTGTTTGTTTGCTTGATTTTGTTCATAGCTTAGTTTTACATGAAACCATGTCTGACTCTTGAAACAAGCTAGGTAAAGTACAAGAGGCCTTGTGCAACTATCACTACTTGGTTATCTGTCATCCTGCCTATGTATGAATAACTTGTTAGTTTCAGTCCATGATACATCGGTGGAAAATACGTATTGTTCGAAGTGAACCTTGGTGAAAACACAACGCTTGTGCGCTAACTAGTGTCACCTACTCTAGTTGGTTGTTTTTGGGTTAACCCTTGGCAGCTCAATCAAGTAGAGTAAGGTGAGGGGTAAAACCTTAAAAATCACGTCAGAGGTATACATAAACTACTTCTCTGAAGGAACAACCTCTTCTGCTCTCAATAAGTCGGGATCCCTATTCCGCCTCTAAAATGAATAAGTGTTACGCACAGTTATGAAAATGCAAAATGAAAAATAAAGACTGAAAATTTTCAAAAATGAATCAGGCGAGAGAAGATAAAGGCTTCCTGTGCAAAGATGTGATGCAATTAACTCTACTAGGGTACTGACCAGGCTCCTTGGCAGTGGAGCGATGCTTGTGTTCTTGCGTGACTCTGCCAGGGTACTGTCTAGGGCTATTGGCAGCGGAGAAACACCAGAGATGAAACTAAGGCTCTGACGACTATACCACTTGTGCACTAATATACCCCTCAACCCCAACTGAAACAACTATGTTAACTTGGTATGTGTGTCAATCGACCAAGAGCTTGGCAGATGCTACATCTTACAATTAAGCAAGTGTGGAAACTAAGACAAACTGAGAACTGAACAATACTTCCGGAGGTGTTAGACTTGCTTTTCACGAACAAGGTCCATTCAGAGAGCTATAGTTCTACTAGTGTGTTGCCAAGTGTTGTAGCGGCTACAACCACCCTCCAAAATTTTTCCTTAGCTTCGTTTGGGAGCCTCCCTCCCAACCTTTCACAACAACATGTCTTGTCTTGTCAAGTACACAAACTTCAGTGATTTTCTTGTAGTATGAGAGCCTGCCCAACAAAGCTTGTTGCATCCCCCTCATAGGTTGTTTCACCGGACTTGGTAAGTTGTAAGCTGAGAATCTCCCTCAAGAAACTACACAATTCTGGAGGGAAACCAACCTTCCCTCTATAAATTGAGCATTTCTGTTTGGCAACCTGATGGGCTCCAGAATTGCGCAAATCTGCCTGTCACTATGTTAGAGTTAGTATTTGCATACTGCCATTAGTGATCAAAAATCCTTTTTTCATATTCATATTAAGGTTGCACTCAGTAATTTTTGTCATCCCACCTAGGTCCTCATTCAAAAATTTACTCACTCGTGGAATCCCTAGTAAAACAAACCTCACTCTCCCTCAAAAATCAATACTTGTTGGTTGACCTTCATGTCTTATTGAGCATACATCAATCATAAAAGCTCATTTCATCATGCCTTTATGTCATTCATTTCAACATGGAGTCTGGTCATTCAAGGTCCCATTAAGTCACTAGGTTTCATTTTCCAAGGTCCAATAAAACACCATTTCACTGCATAAGGCCAGTTTTTCTTCAAAGTATGTTTTTGACCAAACATAAATGCATTTTATATACATGAGAGAGGTTTTTTTCCATCATAGGCCAAGGAAGAAAAACCTCCTTTAGTTTTTAGACAGGTATTATGGTTTGGGAGAAATGTCAAAAATACAATTGCTACAAGAGAGTTGTTGCAATTCTGGAGTGACCTTGGTAAAATCAAATTTTCTCCTAGATGGAGTGTACACATGACTAGATTGATAAGTCAAATGATAACTAGACATAAATAGCTTTCTAATGAGCTATCATGAGCTTAATTTGGGGTGTAGGAAGATCTCCAACAATTTCTTGCAAGATCACACTTCAGTTTTGCACCCTCATTCTACACTTTTTGACCAGTCTTGGGAGAATTGATTTTTTAGGGGTTGTACTTGATCATTTGTAGTGCTTGATAGGTCTATTGTGTATATAAGAGAGAGATATTTCCAACGAACTATCATGAGCACAATTTGGACTCCGAGAAGGCACTCAACAGTAGGTTTGAAGATGGCATTATGCACTTAACACTGTGAGGGTGCACTTCCTTCTGGTGCTACGCACTTCCTTCTAGCGCTACGCACTTGCCAAAGAGAGGGCACACTTCCTTGTGGCACTGCTCACTTGCCTAGAAAAGCCAGAAACACTTCCAAACTTTGATAAATTGCCTCCAAAGCTTTAGCAACATTGTCTTCAACCTCCATTAAGTGAGTAACAGTTAAATATATCATTCTTCTTCCTCCTACAATCATTCCTTATGGTATTTTGCAAGTTTCATTAAATACTTGGTGTTTTAATCATTTCAAAATCTAGTATCTCCCTCAAATCACCATTTTCACTCTCAATTCCCAAATTGCATTCCCCTACACTTTTATACCCTTCCCTCATTACAATTCCATTTCCCTAAACTCTTTATCCCAATACTCTAAACCCTTTATCCCAATATCCTAAGCCCTAGGTGCTACAACTACCTAGGCTCCCAACCGCCAACCTGTAAATAATTTCCCCATCCTAAATTCCATCATATAACTACTCCCTATCCCCTCCCCCATTTCATAAATCCCTAGCACCATCTCCCTCAATTTCCCTTTCCCATTCCTTATTCCTAAAAACCACATTCCACCAACATCATACCTCCCTAGGGTTTTGACATTAATACATTATGCCAAAAGAGAAAGAAATGCAAGGGCAAAGCTTAAGGTAGCAAAGGAAAAAATTGAAGCCCTAAGTCACCAAGAAGAGAAAAAAGAAACTTGATATAATCGTAGAGGCTTTAATCCAACCCTAGTCACACCAACATCAGCCACTTCACCAATTTTGAAGCATTTTGGCTCATCTTTGTAATTTTTGTCTTTTCTGTGTGTTTTGGGACAATGTTATATCAACAACATGGTCAAATGCGCAACACCCTAGGCACTACACACTTTTTGGGTGCACTTTTTGAGCAAATGGATACCACCACTAGATGCAAAATGACAAATACATCTAAGAAAACTATGTTTCCATCCTTATTTTGCAAAACTAGTAGATGAAAATGGCAAAAAACAAGCAAAAAATCATGTTTCTGCCTAAACTTTGGCCTAGGCACTTCGCGTAGGAAAGCCTTGGGATAATCAACGTTTGCAGGGTCAAATCAAGTCCATTTTGGAAACGGAAGGAAGATTTGGAAACTAGACAGGACACATTTTCCAATGAGCTATCCTAGGCTCAATTTGGACACCAGGATGATAATCAAAATCAGCTTGCAAGATGGAGGGCGTACTTGACACTGTGAGGGCGCACTTGATGAGTTGCCTGATTATTCACTGTTTTTCTCCAGATTTGATTTTCATCTTTGGAAATCAACTTTTCACCTATGTAATTAAGGATGGTAAATGTAATAATGATGTGAATAAGTTACCTAGGGGTAGATTCATCAGGTAAAATTTATCATCAAGTCAAATGAATCAGTTTCAATGTAATTAAGGAGGAGTCACTTAGAGCTCCCTACACTCTAGGTATCAATTCAAATTTTTGTGGATCTCTTCCTCAACTCAAGGATTTGATCCTTGAGGATGAGAGAAGGTTGTTTTGATGTCTATATCTTCCCTTTCTTCACTCTTTTCAGAGGTTGGACTGAATTGGATGTTGTAGTATTGATCAGAGACATTATTGTATCAGAATTTGGCCAGTTTAATAGATGAGTTGCAATTATTTCTTTGGGATATATGTGGTATGAATGCTTAGCATTGTTTCTTCTCTGTTATCATTTCTATGAAAGTTTTATAAGTTCATAAACCATTTCATGTCTGTTATATGATAATTTTCAAGTTGATAGGTAGAATACATGCTTGTTCATGCTCTGTTTTGGGAAAGTTATCATAATTTGTCCATTTTTTCTTCAGTTTAGGAAGAATACATCTCGTATGCTCTTCCTAAATCCTCATCAGTCTTAAACCATCTCACCAAATCACCTTTTAAGTGTTAAGCCTTCTACCTACCTTGCCCCTTTGAATGTTTGCAATCATATCTTATTTCCCCTGACCTAGTTTGTTTGACCTAATATCCTCATCCAACAATAACCCAATCAAATCAAATTAAAACAACCCTCTACACTTTATACCTAGCCTAAAACCCTAATCCATCCAGCCCTCTTGGCTGTGATACTTTGGAGAGAGCCCTCTCTGGCTTGGTAGGGCTAGCTACCAAGTCAAAAGGTTGGTATGCTGTTACCTCAGCTGGACTCTTTCTCAGCCTTGGAGATCAGGAGTGATAACACATTGTTCATTGAGAAAATTGCACAATTCCTCCCAGCAGGACTGCTCAACCCAAAAATTGCGCAGTTTTGGGCAGTAGCCAGCTCCTCTGCCAAGAAATTATGCAATCTCTCTAGGCAGCCAACCCAACCCCCTCCCAGAAATGCACATTTTTTCCACTCAACTGAGCAGATTGTTGCATGTACAGTTGGGTTGACCGGTTCTCGCCGGGACTGAGAAAAATTGATTTGCATGCATGGACTACTTCTCCCAAGATAGTATGCAAAGGCATCCCTTAAGTCAGGGATCTATTTTTAGCACCTGGAGGTTACATGCAAGGATCATTTCAAAAACCTCTCACCAAGTGTCACTTTTCCTAGATTTGTGGCATGCACCTCACAACCTCGATTTTTTCGAAACTCATCAACCAGATGCTGCAGATCTCATTCCTCGCAACAACCTTGCAGCTCTAACATCCCACATTGCATCTAGGAGTCATCGGTACATTCAACTAAGCAGTTTTGGGGTAAGCCCGTTTTCATATCTTACGCTGCGTTTCTATCGCTTTTTATGTATTGCTTCATGTGAGTGTTGTCTACTTGATTTCAGTGATCGCTTGCTATTGTTTGCATGTATGTTAGCTTGTATGAGCACCATTTCAGTTTTCATTTGCATCTCACTACTATCGCATGCATGACACTATTTTTCACATAGGGTTTCGGTTGCAACAACTTGCTTCACACACATGTATGCTTTTCCATTTTCTGAATCCTGCACTTATTGTTTGCATGAATGATCATTCACTTTTTTTGCACTCATCTCACCATGCATTCCGACTTCTCAGGTTTTCAGTCGCCCTATCTGTCAGACTAGGTTGCCTTGACCCGGATTGTGCCTTGCTCGGCTAGCATTGCACATTTCTAGAAGAAAAGTCTCTCCCTTCCCTCTAGAAATTCCAAGCTTAGCCAAGCACTGACCTCTAGACTTACATTATGTAATTCTTGGAGGTTGTGTCCTGTTGGCCCTAGAAACTACATGATGCATTTTTCCGGTTGCATGTCACTGCTGACTGAAATTGCACATTGCGTAGTTTTAGTCCTTAGCAGACCAGGATGGACTGTGCATTGCGTAGTTCCAGTAGTCTGTCAGCCTCCTTATGGCTCAGACTCTTCCTTGCATAGTTTTGGCTATCAGTATCCTGGCCTCCCAACGGAAATTGCACAACTTTCACGTTCAATCACACAGGTATGTTGCAAGTCAGTCCTCAAGCTTGTTTTGGTTTTTGACTGCTATATTGCTTGCCATGAGTGTTGCTATGTCTCCAGGCATCACAGGTGTTCGTCTGTCTCTCAGCAGCACAAGTACAATGACTTCCAAGAGAGCAGAGTTAAAGGCACTATTAAGAGCGCAATTGGGGATGCAGTCGATCAAGTGTCTATGAACTTGCCTATCCACAAAGACATAAAGTTTTTCATGGTCAAGGATATCAAGATCAATGGCAATGACATCACAATGAGAAAAACCATCAGTAGCAATAGAAGGCAGCACACCTGCACACGACGAATGCAAGACGAAGTTTGTTGACAGCATAGAGGCAGAGCAAAGCTGCAAGTTCAAAGCAAATCCACTCATGATGAGAGAAGCTTTGGAGATTGAGGCTATGAGGTGACAACATGAAATGAAGGTTACACGAAAGGAGAGCACAGAACAGAGAAGGAGTTGCATGTGTTGAAGCAAAAAATCAAGGAATAACAAGTGTTGCATAGATGAGAGAATGAGTTGCAGTAGGAACAAGTACAACAGAGGTCGCAACATGAACAAACAGATGAAACTGCGCCCATACAAGTTATAGATCCATCCCAACAGCTGGCATGGAGCAGACAACATGAGCAGTGTTTTTGATCGCATTCATGTCATTGTGGGCACACATGCGATCCCACCCATTTGGCATACTCACCAAGGTGAAGACAAGAAGCAAGTCCAACTGGATTTGAACATGTATTTTGACAAGTTGATGTGCACAGCCACTAGCACATGCTTGGAGATTAGCGCAGACATTATGCATCAACATGGTGCTGGTCCAGTCACACCCAGGACAACCATGCGCATGTTATCAAACAAGTTGTATGGAGTATCCATATCAATGTACCCAGACGCAACGAAGACAAGAGTTTGCTTCAACAAGATATCACCATTGAGCGCACGAACACCATCATAGATGACCAAGCTTGGCATCAGTTCTCCACCATCGACCATCATAGGGATGTCAAAGATTTGGCCTCACCACAATGATCTGAGTGTTAATGATTTCTTACATGGCTTGCTCAAGCCATTTTGTCTCACATGGGTACATGTGCATTGTAATGTAACATCTTGTCAAGTGTAAGTTCAAGTGTCAATAGTGGGATGTAACAGTCATAGAGTAGATGAAGAATCATGAGGGTAGATGAACTGTCACAAAGGGGAAGGTCAAAGGACACCCCACCCTTTGCTATAAATAGTTCCTCATAACTCATTTTAGGGGCTTTTGGTCAACCAAGCTTCGATATAGGAGTATCTTAGAGAAATCTTGGATAGTATTGTAACACACCTTGGCTTCTCCATTACATAGAACTAGTATATCTCTTTGGAGGAGTAAGTGGTTGTGGCTGTGACGTTCTGCTATCAAAACTAGTGGTTGTACATGGATGTACTGTATGACTGGAACTTACACTTCTTAATATAATAGAGCCAACGTGTTTCATGCATATGTCAAATTGTATTCCAGCTATCTTGTTTACTTTAAATGGTATATGTGTTTGTTTGCCTACGCATGAATGTATGGACTATTTTGTATAACTATGTATGAATCATACTGAAATGTGTTGATTGGTTTAACGATCACTTTGGATTGCTATCTAACTTGCTTTTCAGTTTGTGAGGCATCTATGTTGTGTTCCCTTCCAAGCCGCGTGCTATCACAGCTTTCCATGGGGCACACTCAACCCACTCTCCATGTGTTAGAATTGTTCATGCACCTTCCTTGTCTTGCCACAGCTATCACACCCTTGCTACCAACATGGACATCTTACTTGCCTCTATGTGAAATCGTGGTCAAGGCATTACCGTACGACCCACTACTGTGACTCCTACACCAAACGGTCTGAGGTCTAATTGGGACTTCTTACTGGGGAGATTCCCTGACAAGTTGGCGGATCCAGCACCATCAACAGATCAGTTGGTGCATCTGGTTACAACAAAACAAGATAATATTCACAGACAGTGCACCATGTTGGGCACTTGCAATTGCTCACCTAATCACAGCTTTCCAAGGCTTACCGAAGGAAACTCGAGAACCACTTGCTTGCAACATCCTTATTGAATACATAGATTATGATACCCCATGGGATTATTTTGATGGCTTGGCACAACAACATGGTTGTGGTGGAGGCTTACTCCTTCGTATCACACACTCCCACTTTTACAAGATACAAATGGGATTGCGGGGGGGGACAAATAACTTTGCAGAACTTATATCCCTCCGACATTTATTATACTTTGCACTTGACAAAGGATGTAACAAATTGAAAATATATGGAGACTAACAGATCATTATTAAATGGTTTAATCAAAAAACTGTTTGTCACACATACACACTCCATCGCATATTGGATGATGCATTGAGAGTGAGATCATATTTTGACACTTCTTCTTGTCATTGTATATACAGGGAACGCAATCAAGTTTCTGACATGCTATCCAAGGAAGCTTCACAGTTGCCAAGGGGGGTTTGGTTGATCCAAGAACAACAAGAATTGGACACTTACAGCTACTACCATCGCCCATTCATGGATGAGCAATTTTGATGGCCAGGGGCTTTGACTTATGAGTATTTTATGGCACAATTTTGATGTAATATTTGAATTATAGCATATATGTATATCTATATATTACTGAACATTTCATAAGTACTTATTCATATTTCTCTCCCTTAGATGGGATCGACACATATTTTTGAGACAAAGCAATATAGTTAGTGGTCAAACCATTGATATTTCATATGCTATCAAGCATCTTCAACATGTAATTTTCTATATAAATGAAAATTATGATTTTTACATGGGAAAAATAATCATTATTTTAATTTATAAGATAAACTAGATCTTTTTTTTTTGTAAGCTTGGTAGGACTACATCTTCATCATAACCAATATATCACCTCGATTAGGGAAGGGAATTGAACCGGTGACTTCACATCAAGGAGTGCCTTGACAGAGAACCCGATCACCGTCTATCCAATACCTCATGGACCAAGATAAAATAGATCTTATCTTATAGCTACTACTTATATATTTTAATGTAATTTATGTATTATGATTTTCATTAATCTAAAAAGTTATTCTTAATTTTATTAATAAAAACAAAATTGAATATAATAAATTGAATTTTATTATTTCTATTACTTTTATCTTTTTATGGACACTATAACAACTCCCCATGTTGAGCTTTATATTACTTTTAACCTTTTATTGCTATTTAGTTTAGGCGGCATGTAAATGTTTACAAATTATTTATGTCTTATAAATCGAAAATATTAATATCAATTGAACATATTGCGCCGACATGTAAAAATGTTTACATACTTTCTTACAGTACACCTAAACATCTCCCCTATATTGGGCATTGGGCTACAAAGTGCCCCTTGATGCAATAATTAACCATCAAATCTACATAAGATGAAATTAGGTAAAAATCCAATATTTTCCTAATTCTATGTGTTTTACTTTATGAATTTGCCTCAATTTGCATAAGTTACATAAATTAACACATTGTGCAACCTTGTCAATATTTTGTAGTTGTATCCAAGGTTTAGGTAGGCTTCGTGGAGGACAGATCAACCTGAGGGAATGGATAGATGCCAAATAATGCCTACATGGTTTTCCACCTATTGGGCACAAACAAAAGTTCAATGGCTGATCGCAAGAGCATAGTCAAATGTTTGGTCAACTATGAGATGACACATTAAACAAACCTCTAGGTTGCTTGGAAACAAATTATAATTTCGAGGGAGTGTGATATATCTTCAAGGAATGAGGAATCAACTAAACTATGATGTGCCTAACATTAAATATTTATATGATTCACTCCTTGATAGTGAATCATAGAAATTAGAGCTTCAATAGAAATTAAAGATCAAGTTTTCATTCATGATTTGGTTTCTAGTATTTAGTTTCTCAAGGTTATTATTGTAAAAAAATTATACATATGCTTCATTGTGAAGTGAAGAGACATCCTTATTGTTATTATCTTTCCCTTAGTTAATGTTG
Organism: Pinus taeda; assembly: GCA_000404065.3. NCBI lineage: Eukaryota > Viridiplantae > Streptophyta > Pinopsida > Pinales > Pinaceae > Pinus > Pinus taeda. Next base: position 122,343 of record APFE030227281.1, on the reverse strand, counting down.
GCTCCTTTGATGTAGGCATTATTCTGTTAATAAAATTTTCTTACTGTTACGATTGCACCTTAATGGGAAGAGTTTATATTTTATCACCAAGTTTTGAGTAGTCTGAATCTTGTGCTCTAGCAAGAGACCCCCCTGTTGCGTACAAGAAGTGTATCTCAACTTCTTTTATTTTTCTTTCATTGATTTCAATACTCTATTTTTATTCCCTGTTTCTTGTCATTATGCTTTGTAGGATTTCTCTCATTTGTTTCAATTGTTTCTTGCATACGTCAGGTGCTTGAATAAACACTCGAAAATCACAAAACATTTATCAATTCTTTTTGTTATTATTTCTTCATTTTTGCAATGATTTTTAGTCTTAGATTTATAGATAGGTTAAAATTTCTTGCATGTCATCATAGATATGTCATGGGTTTAAATATGAATGAATTCTAAGTTGTACATGCACACCCAAATATTTCCATTTGCCTTCTTATTTTGATACTCTATCAATTTCTTACAATAGTTATAGCCCTCCTTTACATTTCATAGATTAGAAAAGTCTTTCATAGTATAATTTGCCTCTTATTTTCCATAGATAAGAATATGCCTTTATCTTTCATAAAATAGAAGTTGATTGCCTTCATAGAATAATTTGTCTTTATCTTATTTAGATTCGTATTTCAAAGCTTCCATAGAATACACTGTCTTTACTTTTAATAGATTAGAATTTGAAATTATAAACCATTTGATTGCTTTCCTAGAAGTTAATTTGTTGCTCTTAGATCAGATTCATTACTTTCGTAGAATAGAAATTTATTGATTTTCTTAGAATAATCTATTTTGACTTTTATATAATTGAAGTAGTTAAACACTTTCACTAAATGTGTGTGCTATATTAAGATTTAATTTCATAAGAAGAATTTCATTTGTACATCTTAGAATAAGTTTTGCATTCTTTGACCATTTCCTTTTTCTTATAGAATATAATTATTATTTAAGAATTGAAAATTTAATCACCTAACACATATAGTGTAGTGTACTTCATAAGTGTATGAAACTAGAATGATATTTTAATGTAAGTAATTCAATACTCAATTAAATTGCCCAACATTTTTGGCCTCGTTTCCAAGGAATTATACATAGGCATTAAAATTCAATTTAGAATGTCTTTTTATTTACACAACCATGATTAAGAAGATTAGTAAGCCAAAAGATAAGAACCTGCGCATCACGAATGTGTGGTTCTTCCTAACAATAGTTGTTGCGTTACATCTCATTATTAGTTGCACTCGTTCTTACATGCATGAAAATTAGAATACACTTTATAATGTAGGTATATGGAAAGAGACTCTAGGAGTGGATTTGTTAGAACTTTAGTTCCATCATCACCAACCACCCCCACTAGACCACATGGTGTAGTAAGAGCCACATCACCATCCATGTCAGGAATTCCATCATTTGTAGATAGAAAGAGTCTTCATGAGGTGAAAAGAACTGAAATTACAACTAGAGAAGGGCCAACTTCTTCTACTGAAGCAGTAGTAGAGGAACTTGTATCTCCATCTGAAGTAGTTATCTATATTTCTTCAATAGGGGAGGAACTCTTTGGACAACAATTAGAAGTAGCTATTGAAGAAGAAGAAGATGGAGAAGGAAATTTTTTCTGGAGAACCATTAATAGAAGAACCAAAAGAGGAAAATCTAGTTCAAAAACCTTATTGCCTTAGTTCAAAAAGCTTGATGGACAAAGGTGAAGGAGAAATGTTTCCTTCAAGTGTACATGAAACAATAATATGAGGAGGATGAGGAGGGGAACAACCACCACCCAAAGGTGGAAAAGGAGGAAGAAGCCCCCCCTGATGGTGGAAGAGATAGAGGTAGAGGTAGAAGCAACGATGGAGATGATGACAATGAAGAAGATCCTTATGGATTCCCCATTCAAGATATTGAAACTAATGTTAGTATGAAAAACATCTCACCATCATTACTTCCTAAATTCCACGATATGAGAAAAAAATAATTGGAAACTTTTCTCTTTGAATTTGAATTATTATGTAGATCTTATGATTATTTTCTTGATGCTCAAAACTTGAAATTGTTTCTAGCCACACTAAAAGATGGGACTTTAAAACAGTTCATGGGTTTAGGTACTAACTTAATAAGATAATGGGATGAAATGAGAAGATTTTTTTAGAAAAATATAAATACTATTTTATACACCATTATATTAAAGAGGAAAAATTTGAATTGACGCAAAAAGAAGATGAGATCCTTGAGGATTTTGTATATAATGTTAAGGGAGAAAAATTGTATAATTTGGGATTCGATACATTGAAAACTCTCTTAGATATATTAGGGATGAATGAATTAACCTCCTTAACCTAATGGGTAAAGGAGATGTGTCTCAATTATCATTTGAAGAAATTTGTGATTATGCAAAGACATATCCAAAGGAAAAACAAAATATGGCAGAAGTCCTAGAGATACAAGCATTACGTGAATAAGTAATTCTGCATCAGGATTGGTAAGTCGAGATGAACTTGGAAATTTTCTTTATAATTTTAAAACAAATATTCTTGTAAATCTTGGTGAACAAAATGATATGTTATGAATGCAAAACAAGAAAAAGCTGAGAATGCTACTTTATCTATATATTTTCCTAGATGTAGAAAGAAACATGCATTAAGAGAATGTCCACTTGAAAATATTGAAATTTGTGTTTTCTGTGCATAATCACATGCCACAAAATATTTTGTGTCAGTTTCTGGGTTGAATTCTATTTATCAATCATATAATGGAGCATTACAAACACCAAAACAACTTTTCTTTTTTTCTTCTAAAAGGCCTCGGCAACCTTACCAACCAGGTATGATGCAAGATCCTAATTCACAATTTCCATCTTATGCATCAAAACGTAAAAATAATTGGAATACACACCTACCTTGGAAATCCTGGCCACCTCAACCTCAAAACCCATCTTGGTCACAAGGTTGGCAAGGATCCTATGGTATAAATCCACAATATCCTTAATATTTCCCTCAATAATTGCAATACCATACTCAATACTATTTTTCACCACCACAACCTCTGCTTCATTGTCTCTACTTCTTACACATTGCATAGTCTTGGGTTGTTCTTCTGTCATTGAGGGTGATCCCTCCATAAATGGTTTTCCTCACGTTTCCAACACTCTATGGGTATTTTCCTAGACCCCTTTGTTTCTTCTCTTGCATGCTTAGAAAGGTGGTCTTGATTAGAAATAGTGGATTTCTACTAGAGCCCACCCCTTGCAGGAGTGGTGAACTTCACATTCCTACCATGTCCTGCAATTTTATGCCCTTTTCCTTTAAATTTTGGCTTATATTTTGCCTTCCAATAATTTTGAGGCTCAATCCTATGCTTTGATTGTTCATAGAAATACTTCATCTTTCATATGGTGTCCTCCAAAATTAGTGGCTCATCAAACTCTATTCTATAATTGAATGCCTATGACAAATAACTGCGATACCTTTCGATCTTTATCTTCTCATCCTTGAGGTAAAGCACATACCTTAATGTCTCCAAGAATCTAAATATATATTAATCAATTGTTAGTTTCCCTATTTTGTGCTAATAAAATTCATTGGCCCTGTTGTCATAGTGCCTTTAAAATAGATACTTTTCTCAAAAATCTCACTCAAATCTCCAACAGGACAATTCCTTCTCTTTAATATTCTTGACATTCTTCAAGTCTTCCCACCAAATATCAGCCTTTCCTTTTAAGCTAAAAGTGACTACCCTTGCCTTCATATTTTCAGAGTAATCATGCACCCTAAAATACCATTCCTAGTAACCATGCGTCTGCTTCCTCAACCTTCTTCATCTCTCAATCAAATGTAGGAAGTTTTTCCTTCTTAAAATATTTTAGCAGCAATCCTTTTTCTTTCCTTTTATGCTAGCAATGTCTCTTAAAGGCATCACTAGACAATTGCTCATGACTGCTTGTCCTCCTCTCCATAGTACTTAGTGGAGTTCCACATCTTACTATATCCTTCCTTGCTTTCCTATGTATTTTCTTTGATCTGCTACCTTCTACACCATCAATCTTTAATTCATGATTCCAAAATCTTGATGATCCTTTCCTGTATTTGTACTTTCCTAAGTGGCTGGAAACTAGCCCATGTCACTTTTGTCTTTGCAAGTCTAGCAGTCTCTATAGTATAAATACATTTACTTCAACTTGCTTCTCCTGAGCTCTAATAATCCTCTCATTTTCAGCCTTACAACTTCTTAGCTCAACCCTTAAAATTCTGAGTGTCCATCCAATAAGGGGAGTCTTCCTCTCTCCTCTTTTCCACTAATTCTTCTTCATGACCATCTTGGGATCTGCTAGTGCTATAATTTACCATTCTATTGCTCATCGCTTTACTCCCTTGTTGTTCTTTAGTGTCTTCTCATGTGTTACACACACATAACTATTAGCCAAACCAAAACATAAATGAATATAGTCACTCATCACCTTGGCATAAGTGAAATAAACATGTTAATGTGAGGCTATCTGAAACACCGAATCTTAAGTTAGTGTACCAATTAGGAAATAAAATATCATATCAAAATTTACTATCTCTATCATTTCACAATTCTGATATCAATACAAATATGCATACACACACAATATGCAACCAACACTTAGTTGAACACAAAAAACAATCACTAAAAAACACCACACTCTATAATAGAGTTCCAAGTTTTATATCCAAAGATCCAATGTAGAACCTTTGCTTTGATACCTCTTTGTAATGCTCCCACCCACCCCCATGAAGTTTTCTAGGTAGATGGGAGGTGTTACTTTTAACTAACTCGACCTTCAAGGTCTTGTAATGGAAATGGGGTATCAAATTTTCTTCTTTCCCAAAGTTAGTGGAATTAACTTTGGGAAACACCGTCACATTCAAATCATTGAGATCTTTCCTAAGATATAAATTTTACCTCAACCTGACTCCTAGATTGAAAGTTATGCCTTTTCAAAGATTGATCATTTAAATTCTACCATGTTAAGACCTACATGGCCTTGCCATTTCAACCACACCCACATGGCACTTACGTTGTTGATCGACACATCTATTGCACTTTCCACATCAACACAATGGAGATGATGACCACAAAGAAGATCCTTATGGGTTCGCCATTTAAATACTAACATCAATGGTAATATGAAAAACATCTCGCCATCAATACTTCCTAACTCCCATAGTATGAGAATTGAAGACTCATAAACTTTTCTCTTTGAATTTGAATTTATGTAGATCTTATGATTATTTGTTTGATGCTCAAAACTTGAAATTGTTTCCAACCACATTAAAATATAGGGCTCTTAAATGGTTCATGGGTCTAGGTACTAACTCAATAAGATAATGGGATGAAATGAGAATATTGTAATTAGAAAAATATAAAGTCTATTGTATACATCAAGATCTTAAAGAGGAAATCTTTAAAATGATGCAAAACAAAGATGAGAGCCTTGAGGATTTGGTAGAGAGATTTGTATATAATGTTAAGACAGAAAAATTGCAAATCTAGGATTTGATACATTGAAAACTCTCTTACTTATAACTATTTGGCATTAATGGTGACCTCCTTAACCTAATGGGTAACGGAGACGTGTCTCAATTATCATTTCAATAAATTTGTGAGTTGTTCAAACATATATCGAGAGGAAAAATAAAATATTGCAAAAGTCCTAGAGATCCAACCATTGCACGAGTAAGTAAATCTGCATCAAGATCAATAAGTCGAGCTGGACTTGGCAATTTTATTTATAATTTTAAAATAGATATTCTTGGCAATCTTAGTGAACAAACTAATATGTTAAGAATGCAAAACAAACAAAGAGCTGATAATGTTGCTTTATCTATATTTTGTCCTAGATGTAGAAAGAAACATGCATTAAGAGAATATCCACTTGAAAATATTGAAAATTGTGTTTTTTGTATAGAATTAGATGCTACAAAACATTTCCCATCACTTTCTTGCTTGAAATCTATTTACCAAGAATATAGTGGAGGAAGCTAAACACTAAAACAATTTTTCCTTGTTTCTCTTAAAAGGCCTTGATAGCATCACCAACTAGGTATGATGCAATATCCTAATTCACAATTTCAACATTATGGAAAACAACTTAAAAGTAATTGGAATACACCCCTACCTTGGCAAACCTATCCACCTCAACCTCAAAACCCATCTTGGTCATAGGGTTGAAAAGGATCATATGCTAGAAATCCACAATATCCTTAATATTTCCCTCCATAATCTCAATACTATTCTCCACCAACACAACCTCCACAACCTCAATTTCACCTACAATTGATTACAAGCCAACCTCTTCCATTACCACCTACTCAAATACGTCAAAGAACAAATCAATTAACACATGTAATTCTTGTGTTAGGACTTCACTGATCCCTTCCCATAGGCATTTGTGTACACCACAAAATCCTTTTATGGGTGGGTTATTCTTAATATTGGTACATGTATGAGTATATGTTTTAATTTTTCAACATTGGTTGCACATTCTACTACCCATTGGAATTTATTTCCTTCTCTATAACACTGTGATTGGATGTCAAATCTTAGATTCTGAATGAACCTCCAGTAATAAATGGCCAATCCCATGGATGATCTAACTTTTTCCACATTCTGAGTAGGCCACTCCATGATGTCCTTGATCTTATCTAGATCCACTGCAACTCCTTTGTTGCAGACATTGTGTCCCAAATATTGAATTTGTGACAATAAGAAGTCACACTTGCTAAGCTTTGCATAAATCTTGCACCCTCTCAAAATTTGAAAAATTGTTGTCAAATGCTCTTCATGTTCCTCATTGGTTTTAGAATATACCAAAATGTCATCTACAAAAAATAATACAAACTTGTCCAAATATGGATGGTGTCCTCTAGATTTTATGCCTCATCAAACTCTATTCCATCCCTGAATGCCCATGGCAACTGACTAAGATACCTTTGGATATTTACCTTCTCATCCTTGAGGTAAATCACATACCTCAATTTCTCCAAGAATCTATTTGTATATTCATCAGTTGTTAGATTCCCTAGTTTGTGCTCATAAAATTCCTTGGCCCTACTGTCATAATACCTTTCAGATAGGTATTTTTCTCATAAATATCTCTCAAATATCCTCCAAGACAACTCCTCCTCTTTAATATTCTGAAAATTCTTTAGGTATTCCCACTAAATATCAGCTTTGCCTTTCAAATTGAAAGTGACTACCCTTGCCTTCATATTTTGAGAGTAATCATGCACCCTAAAATATCATTTCTAGTAACCATGTTTCCGCTTCCTCAACCTTCTTCACCTCTCCATTAAATGTAGGAGGTTTTTCCTTCTTAAATTATTCTGGAATAAATCCTTTTACTTTCCTTTTCTGCTGGCAGTGTATCTTAAATGCACCACTAGGTAGCTTCTCAAGATTGCTTGTCCTCCTCTCCATAGTACTTAGTGGAGTTCCACCTCTCATTGTATTCCTGCTTGTCTGCCTATGTCTTCTTTTTTTTTATTTGCTTCCTTCTACACCATCAATATTTAATTAATGCTTCTAAAATCTTGATGACACTTGCCTATATTTGTACTTTCCTATGTGGTTGGCATCAAGCTCATGTTGCTTCGGCCTCTACAAGTCTGATAGGATCTATAGTATAACTACATTTACTTCAACTTGCTTCTCCTGAGCTATAACAATCTTCTCATTATTAGCATTGAAACATCTTAGCTTAACCCTTAAACTTCTGAGTGTCCACACAATTAGGGGATTCTTCCTCTCTCCTTTTGCCTATGACTTTTCTTCATGACCATGATGGGATCTGCCAGTGCTATATTATACCATTCTACTTATCATGCCTTTACTCTCTTTTTGTTCTTTGTTGTCTTCATGTTTTGTTACACACACATAACTACTAGCCAAACCAAAACATAAATAAATATACTTACCCATCACCTTGGCATAAGTGAAATAAGCATGTGAATGTGAGGCTATTTGAAACACCAAATCTCAAGTTAGGAAATAAACTATCATATAAAAATTTACTCTCTGTCATTTCATAATTCTGATATCAATATAGATATGCATACACACAATATGCAACCAACACACAGTTGAACACAAAAAACAATCACTAATAAACACCACACTCTATAACAAACTTCCAAATTTTATCTTAAAGGTCCAATGTAGAACCTTCACATTGGTACCTCTTTGTAATGCTCCCTCCCACCCCCTTGAAGTTTTCCAGGAAGATAGTAGGTGTTACTTTTAACTAACTCGAACTTCATGGTCTCATTATGGAAATGGGGTATCAAAATCTATTCTTTCCCAAAGTTAGCGGAATTAAATTTTGGAAACACCATCACATTTAACTCGTCGAGAGATTTCTAAAGATATAAATTTTACCACAACCAAACTCCTAGATTGAAAGTCACGCCCTTCCAAAGATTGACCATTTAACTCCTTCCACATCAATAGGCACTACCACATAGCACCCACATGAGACCTACATGGCCTTACCATGTCAACCACACCCACATGGTACTTATGTGGCTGATTGATGCATCTATGGCACTAACCACATCAACATGATGGAGATGGTGACCACGAAGAAGATCCTTGTGGATTTTCCATTCAAGATACTAACACTAATGTTAGTATCAAAAACATCTCACCATCAATATTTCCTAACTTCCACATTATGAGAACAAAAGACTCAAAAACTTTTCTCTTTGAATTTGAAGTATTATCTACATCTTATGATTATTTGTTTGATGTTCAAAACTTGAAATTGTTTCCAGCCACATTAAAAGATGGGGTTGTTAAATGGTTCATGGATCTAGGTACTAAATAAGATACTGGGATGAAATGAGAAGATTGTTGTTAGAAAAATACAAAGACTATTGTATACATCATGATCTTAAAGAGGAAATATTTAAAATAACACAAAAATAAGGTGAGAGCTTTGGGATTTTGGTAGAGAGATTTGTATATAATGTTAAGAGAGAAAAATTACATAATTTGGGATTTGATACATTGAAAAATCTCTTACTTAGAGCTATTAGAGATGAATGGAATGACCTCCTAAAAATAATGGGTAAAGGACATGTGTCTCAATTATCATTTGATGACATTTGTGAGTTGTGAAAACACATATCCAGAGGAAAAACAAAATATGGCAAAAGTCCTAGAGATGTAGCCATTGCACGAGTAAGTAAATCTATATTAGGATCAGTAAGTCAAGTTAAACTTGGAAATTTGCTTTGTAATTTTAAAATAGTTATTCATGACAATATTAGTGAACAAAATAATATGTTAAGAATGCAAAACAAACAAAAAGTTGAGAATGTTGCTTTATCTATATTTTGTCCTAGATGTAGAAATAAACATGCATTAACAGAATGTCCACTTGAATATATTGAAATTTGTGCTTTATGTGCAGAATCACATGCTACAAAATATTTCCCATCACTTTTTGGGTTAAAATCTATTTACCAAGAATATAGTGGAGCAACCCAAACACTAGAGAAACTTTGCTTGGTTGCCCTTAAAAGGCCTTGGCAGCTTCGCCAACCAAGTATGTTGCAAGATCCTAATTCACAATTTCAATATTACGCACAACAACCTAAAAATAATTGGAATGAACCCCTACCTTGGTAAACCTAGCCACCTAAACCTCAAAACCCATATTTGTCACAAGGTTGGCAAGGATCCTATGGTAGAAATCCATACTATTCTTAATCTTTCCCTCAATAATCTCAATACCAATCTCAACACTATTCTCTACCACCACAACCTCCACAACATCGATTTCACCCGTAATTGATTACAAGTCAACCTCTTCCATTACCACCAACACAAATACTTCAAAGACCAAATCAATTACCACCTATCCTTATTATGTCAGGACTTCCTTGTAGGCATCCATGGAAACCACACAAACCTTTTTTGGGTATGTTATTCTCAATATTGGTGCATGCATGAGTAAATGTTCTAATCGTTCAACATTGGATGCACATTTTGCTACCCATTGGAATTTATTTCCTTTTCTCTATAATGTTGTGATTTGATCTCCTATCTTGAATAAATTTCGAATGAACCTCTAGTAATAACCGACCAATCCCTTGAAGGATCTAAATTTTTCCACATTCTGAGTAAGCCACTCCATGATGGCTTTTATCTTCTCTAGATCCACTACTACTCCTTCTATGGAGACAATATGTTCCAAAGACTAAACTTGTGACTGGAAGAAGTCACGCTTGCTGAGCTTCACATAAATCTTGTGCTCTCTCAAAAATTACAAAACTACTATCAAATGCTCTTCATGTGCCTCCTTAGTTTTAGAATAGACCAAAATGTCATCTACAAAGACTAATAAAAACTTGTCCAAATATTGGTTGGGAATGTTATTCATTAAACACATAAATGTTGCTGGAGCATTGGTGATTCCAAATGGTACCACAAATTCATAATGTCCATACCTCATTATAAAGGCTATTTTGTGGATATATTCATCCTTAATTTGTACTTGATAGTACCCAAACATTAACTCTATCTTTGAAAATACTACAACTCCTCTCAACTGGTCAAATAAGTCATCAATTTCTGGCTTGGGATATTTCTTCTTAATCGTGACTTTATTCAATTGCCTATAGTCAATGCACAGTCTGAATTTGTCATCCTTTTTGTCCACAAATAATACTGGAGCTCCCCAGGGAGATATGTTGGGCCTGATGTATCACCTGTCCAACATTTCCTTTAGCTCTAATTTGAATTCCACCAGCTTAGGTTTTCTCATATGATACAAATATTTCAACACTGGCGTTGATCCTGGCAACAATTCAATTGAGAAATTAATTTATCTTCTTGGTGGAAATCCTGTAATTTCCTTAGGAAACACATAATTGAACTATTTTAAGATGGGGAACACTTCCATTATGTATTTATTAGCCTCTAATTCATTGGTTACTTGAACAATATCTAATTCACACCCCTTTTGGATACAACTTTTCAGTTACAACGTTAATATTTTCCAAACTATCATAGGTTGTCTCTTCACTTCTAATGTCACTCTTTCCATTTCTTCACTAAGGCATTCTATCAACTTTCTATAGCAGTTGATTTTGGTTTTGTGACTTGCTAGCCAATTTGTGCCGACCAACATGTGATATGAACCCAATGTAAATAGGTGCAAGTTTTCCCATGTGGGAATGATGTTTATCACCACTGTGCATGACCTCACCATGTCTTCAAATCTCCTCTTAGTCCCCATTTCTAGTTGGACTAACCATGAATTTTCATGGGCTATATTTTGCAATGCATACTTTTATACAACCCTTGGATTAATATAGCTGAAGCTAGAACCTAGGTCTATCAAAATTGAAATAAGTTATTTATCAACTATACCTTCCATCTCGATCACTAATGCTTAGTGATCGGCCTGCATGTTGTTCAACACGTCATAGATTTGTGGTACACTTTCAGCCACATCCTTCACTATATTTTCTTCTTGCATATTGTACAGTCTTGGGCCATTCTTCCATCATTGAGGGAAAGCCCTCCATAAGCGGTTTTTCCCACATTTCCAACACTCTATGGGTATTATCCTAGAACCCTCCATATCCTCTCTTGCAGGGTTATAGAGCTGGTCTTAAGTAGCAGTAGTGGATTTTTTTTTAATCCCACCCCTTGCACGAGTGGTGAACTTCACATTCCTACATGGTTGTTGTCCTATAGTTTTCTACCCTTTCCTTTAAATTTGGGCTTATATTTTTCCTTCCATCCATTTTGAGGCTCAATCTAATGCTTGGATTATTCATAGAAATACTTCATCTTTCACATGGTGCCCTCCAGAGTTTGTGGCTCATCAAACTCTATTATATCCTTGAATTCCTATGGCAACCGAATAAGATACCTTTGGATCTTTACCTTCTCATCCTTGAGGTAAAGCACATACTTCAGTGGCTTTAAGAATCTACTTGTATATTCATCAGTTGTCAACTTCCCTATTTGGTGCTCATAAAATCCCTTGGACCTGCTGCTATAATACCTTTTAGATAGGTAATTCTTAGAAATATCTCTCGAATCTCCTCTAGAAAATATCCTCTTTAATATTCTTGACATTCTTCAAGTTTTCCCACCAAATAGTATCCTTTCCTTTCAAGCTGAAAGTGACTACCCTTGCCTTCATAATTTCAGAGTATTCACGCATTCTGAAATATCATTCCTAGTAACCATGCTTATGCTTCCTCCAAAATCCTCACCTCTCCATCAAATGTAGGAGGATTTTCCTTCTTAAATTCTTCTAGAAGCAACCATTTTTCCTTCCTTTTCTACTAGCAGTGTCTCTTAAATGTAGCACTAGAAAAATGCTCATGACTTCTTGTCCTCCTCTCTGTAGTACTTAATGGATTTCTACCTCTCACTATATCCTCACTTGTCCGCCTATGTCTTTTCTTGGATCTGTTGCCTTCAACACCATTAGTATTCAATTTATGCTTCCAAAATCCTGATGAGCCTTGCCTGTATTTGTTATTTCCTAGGTGGATGGAAATTAGCTCAGTCAACTTTTGTCTTTGCAAGTTTGATAGGCTCTAAAGTATAACTACATTTACTCGAGCTTGCTTTTCCTGAGCTCTAACGATCTTCTCACTGTCATCCTTGCAACTTCTTAGCCCAACCCTTAAACTTCTGAGAGTGTCCATCCAATCAGGTGAGTCTTACTCTCTCCTCTTTTCCACTAATTCTTATTCATGACTATGTTTGGATCTTCTAGTGTTACACTATACCATTCTACTACTCATCCCTTTACTCTCTTGTTGTTCTTTGGCATCTTATTTTGTGTTGTTACACACATAACTATTAGCCAAACCAAAACATAAATGAATATGTTTACCCATCACCTTGGCATAAGTGAAATAATCATGTTAATGCGAGGCTATCCAAAACACCATATCTCAAGTTAGTGTACCAGTTAGGAAATAAACTCTCATATTAGAATTTACTATCTCTATCATTTAACAATTCTGATATTAATACAGATATGCATACACAAACAATATGCAACCAACACCCAATTGAACACAAAAAACAATTGCTAACAAACACCACACTCGATAACAAAGTTCCAAATTTTATCTCCAAAGGTCTAGTGTCAAACCTTTGCTTTGATTCCTCTTTGTAATGCTCCCTCCCACCCCCTTGAAGTTTTCTAGCAAGATGGGAGGTGTTACTTTTAACTATCTCGACCTTCATGGACTCGTTGTGGAAATGGTGCATCAATTTTTTTTCTATCCCAAATTTAGCGAAATTAAATTTGGGAAACACCATCACATTCAAATTGTCGAGAGCTTTCCAAAGATATAAATTTTACCTCAACCCAACTCCTAGATTGAAATTTATTCACTTTCAAATATTGACCATTTAACTCCTACCATGTCAGGAGGGGTTGCCACATGGCACTCACGCAATACTTACATGGCCTTTCCACATCAACCACACCCACATGGCACTTACAAGGTTGATCAACGCATATTTGGTGCTTTTTGCATCAACATGATGGAGATGATGACCATGAAGAAGATCCTTATGGATTCCCCATTCAAGACACTGAAATTAATGTTAGTATGAAAAACATCTCACCGTAAATAATTCCTAACTTCCATGGTATGAGAATAGAAGACTCAAAAAAAAATTCTCTTTGAATTTGAAGTATTATGTAGATCTTATGATTATTTGCTTAACGTTCAAAACTTGAAATTGTTTCCAGCCACACTAAAAGATGGGGCTCTTTAATGGTTCATGGGTCTAGGTACTAACTCAATAAGATAATGGGATGAAATGAGAAGATTGTGTTTAGGAAATAATAAAGACCATTGTCTACATCATGATATTAAAGAATAAATATTTAAAATGATGCAAAAAGAATATGAGAGCCTTGAGGATTTGGTAGAGAGTTTTTTATATAATATTAAGAGAGAAAAAATGCATAATCTAGGATTTGATACATTTAAACTCTCTTACTTAAGAGCTATTAGGGATGAATAGATTGACCTCCTTGACCTAATGGGTAAAGGAGACACATCTCAATTATTATTTGATGAAATTTGTGAGTTTTGCAAACGCATATCCAAAGGAAAAAAAAATGGTAGAAATCATAGAGATCCAACCATTGCACGAGTACGTAAGTATGTATCAGGATCGGTAAGTGGAGTTGAACTTGGAAATTTGATTTATAATTTTAAAACAAATATTCTTGGAAATCATAATTAACAAACTGATATGTCAAGATACAAAACAAACAAAAATCTGAGAATGTTTCTTTATCTATATTTTGTCCTAGATGTAGAAAGAAACATGCATTAAGAGAATGTCCACTTGAAAATATTGAAATTTGTGTTTTCTATGCAAAATCACATGCTACAAAATATTTCCCATCACTTTCTGGTTTGTAATGTATTTACCAAGAATATAGTGGAGCGATCCAAACACTAAAACAACTTTTCTTTGTTGCTCCTAAAAGGCCTGGACAACCTTGCCAACCTGGTATGATTCAAGGTCCTAATTCAAAATTTCAATATTATGCACAACAACTTAAAAATAATTGGAATACACCCCTACCTTGGCAAACCTGGCCACATCAACCTCAAAACCCATCTTGGTCACAAGGTTGGCAAGGATCATATGGTATAAATCCATAATATCCTTAATCTTTCCCTCAATAATCTCAATGCCAGTCTCAATACTATTCTCCACCACCGCAAACTCTACAACCTCAATTTCACCCATAGTTAATTACAAGTCAAGCTCTTCCATTACCACCTACTCAAGTACCTCAAATGCCAAATCAATTACATCATGTCCTTTGTTGGGTCCCCATAATACTAGTGATTACCCCATTACTATTGTAGTTGTACCCCTTATTAATATTTTTGTGCCCATATTGTGCCCATATTGTTACTATTGTGCCCCATAGAAGCCCACTATTGTTATTATTGTGCCCTTACATTATTATTGTTATGTAGGCTTGGATTATGTTATGACCCCTTAGACTCCTATATATATAAAAAGAGGTCTTTTCATTGTATCATCCAAGAATGTTCACTTATGTAATGTAAAGGAGGTTGCCCCTCGAAGAGCTGAATTCTAAGGCTTTGATCTATATTTTCTATCTTTTCTTGAGCTGGTTTCATAACATTTGGTATCAGAGCTTTGGATTCTAGGGTTTCGTTGCTCCAAACAGGACATCGTGGCATTTTCGCTATAACTTTTTTCGGTGACGTTTCAGAAGTTAAAAAAAAAACCCATTTGATAAGACATCGCGCTAAATCTTGAGTCCGAATTTCAGAGCATTTTGCGCTATAATTGCGAAGATATGATCTGAGGAAGTTGGTCTTTTTGCAGACTCCTGAATTACATTCCAAACAAGTGACCTGGGGAAAATCGTCATAACTTTTTCCCTGGGCATTGGATTGAAATTTCATAAAAAGGTGCAGAAATAGGACGGACTTTAGTTTCTACTATATATTTTTCGGAGCCAAAGGTCGAAACAGTGACTCGTGGAACATCATACAAGTTCTCTCTACTGAATTAGTCTATAATCAGGTCACTGTGGGAGATTTGGCATAACTCTTCATTGGAGAATCCAATTGGGGTCAGACTGGTGGCATTGGAAAGAGGACACAGAGGGCTATAGTCAGTCGCAATTTCAGAACTGGATTATCCGAAATTACAGAGATACATCAGAGGAAATATCGAGCTCCTACAAAGTGAAAAAAGGTGTGTATATTTTTTAAAATGTTTGCTTAAGCTTGGTTTGAAAATTTATTTTGAAAATTCAAAGGGCATAGTGGAGCATTATTATCGGTCACTAATGCCCCGAGGAAAGAAAATGCAAACACCTAGTAAGAAACCTGAAAGCTTTAGCATGACTCATGAAGAAGAGGAAGAAATGCTACATGATATATCAAAATTACAAGACCAAGTGCAACACATGTCACTCTCACAAAAGCTAACAGAAGCTAAGATAAATGGCATGGAATCTAAGATAAAGGGTGTGGAAGCTAAGATGAATGGCGTGGAAACTAAGATCAATGGCATGGAAAATAAGATGAATGGCATGGATGCTAAGATGGATGGCATGGATGATAAGATGGAAGAATTGAAGATAAATTTGAATAAGTTGCTACAAGAAATGGTCACTAATAGTGAAAGGGTAGTAAAGGAAACTCATGATGAGAACAAAAGAAATGTTAATCATGATTCCATAAGCTCTAATGTTGGATCGAAGACCCACCATATTCCAAAAATCGATATGTGGAAGTTTAATGACAAGGATCCCGCAACATGGATATTATAGATGGAGCAATTTTTCGATCTCAATAATGTGGAAAACACACAAAAGGTACATATTGCAACTTTATATTTGGAACCAAATCAATTTGTATGGTATGAATGGCTTTGCTCTCATAAACAAATTATCACTTGGTCAATTTTTACAGAAGAATTGACAACACATTATGAGGATACAAAAAGCAACACTTTTTTTAGCCAATTGATAAGTCTCAAACAAAAGGGTTCAATAATGAAGCACATTGAGGAGTTCCAAAAATTGAACATAAGGGTAAAAAATATTCTAGAGGAG
>APFE030227281.1:64711-90217 GCA_000404065.3 Pinus taeda | reverse complement strand
CTTTTCATTTGAATCATCCAAGAATTGTTCATTTATGTAATGTAAAGGAGGTTGCCCCCTCGAAGAGGCTGAATTCTAAGGCGTTGGTCTATCTTTTCTATCTTTTCTTAAGCTGGTTCATAACAAACACACCATATGAACCCAATCAAAATAGGTTCAAGTTTGCGCATGTGGGCATGGGGTTTATCACCACTACACATGACCTCACCACATCTTTGACTCTCCTCTTAGTCCACATTGCTAGCTAGATTAACCATGACTTTTCATGGGCTATCTTTTGCAATGCACATTTTTCTACAATCCTTAGACTAATATAATTGAAGCTAGAACCTGGGTCTATCAAAATTGAAACAAGCTAGTTATCAACCATACCTTCCATCTCAATCACTGATGTTTAGTGATTGGCCTGCCTGTTGTTCAACATAATATAGATTTGTGGAACACTTTGAGCCACATCCTTCACTATCTCTACTTCTTGGACATTGTATAGTCTTGGGTCATTCTTCTTTCATTGAGGGTAATCCCTCCAAAAGTGGGTTTCCCACATTTCCAACACTCTATGGTTATTCAACTAGACCCCTTTATTTCCTCTCTTGTAGGATTAAATAGCTGATCTTGATTAGCAATAGTGGATTTCTACTCAATCCCACCCCTTGCAGGAGTGGTGAACTTCACATTCCAACTTGGTTGAATATGTCCTACAATTTTATGCCCTTTTCCTTTAAATTTGGCTTATCTTTTACTTTTCCATTCATTTTGAGGCTTATTCCTATGCTTGGATTGTTCATAGCAATACTTATCTTTCGGATGGTGTCCTCCAGAATTTGTGGCTCATCAATCTATATTCTATACTTGAATGCCTATGGAAAATGACTGAGACACATTTGGATCTTTACCTTCTCATCCTTGAGATAAAGCACATACCTTAATGTATTAAAAAATCTAGTTGTATATTCATCAGTTGTCAATTGCCCTATTTTGTGCTAATAAAATTACTCGGCCATGTTGTCATAGTACCTTTTAGATAGATACTTTTCTATGAAATATATCTCAAATATCCTCTAGGACAATTCATTCTCTTTAATATTCTTGCCATTCTTCAAGTCTTCCCACCAAATATCAGCCTTGCCTTTTAAGCTGAAAGTGACTACCCCTGCCTTCATATTTTCAATGTAATCACACACCCTAAAATATCATTACTAGTAACCATGCTTCTGCTTCCTCAGCCTTCTTCAACTCTCCATTAGGTGTAGGAGGTTTTTGCTTCTTAAATTCTTTTAGCACCAATCCTTTTTCTTTCTTTTTCTTTTGGCGATGTCTCTTAAATGCAACACTAGAAAACTACTCATGACTACCTGTCCTCCTCTTCATAGTACTAAGTGGAGTTCCACCTCTCATTGTATCCTCACTTGCCCATGTATTTCTTTTCTTGGATATGTTGCCTTTTGCACCATCAATATTTAATTCATGCTTCCAAAATCCTCATGAGCCTTGCCTATATTTGTACTTTCCTAGGTGGATGGTAACTAGCTCACGTTTCTTCTGTCTTTGCAAAACTGAGAGGCTCTATAGTATAACTACATTTACTTCAGCTTGCTTCTCTTAATCTCTAGCAATCTTCTCATTTCCAGCCTTACAACTTCTTAGCTCAACCCTTAAACTTTTTAGAGTGTCCATCCAATAATCGTCTTCCTCTGTCCTCTTTTCCACTGATTCCTCTTGATGACCATGTTGGGATTTGTCAATGCTATATTGTACCATTCTACTCCTCATCCCTTTACTCTCTTATTGTTATTGGTGTCTTATTATGTGTTGTTACACAAACATAACTATTAGCCAAACTAAAACATAAATAAATATATTTACCCATCACCTTGGGATAAGTGAAATAAACATGTTAATGTGAGGTTGTCTAAAACATCAAATCTCAAGTTAGAGTACTAGTTAGGAAATCAACTATCATATAAAAATTTACTATCTCTATAATTTCACAATTATGATATCAATACAACTATTCATCCATAAATAATATGCAACCAACACCTAGTTGAACACAAAAAACAATCACTAACAAACACCACACTCTATAACAAAGTTCCAAATTTTATCTCCAAATGTCCAGTGTAGAACCTTCACTTTGATACCTCTTTGTAATGCTCCCTCTCACCCTCTTGAAGTTTTTTAGCGAGATGGGAGGTGTTTCTTTTAACTAACTTGACCTTGATGGTCTCATTATGGAAATGGGGTATCAAAATTTCTTCATTCCCAAAGTTAGCAAAGTTAGCAAAATTAAATTTGGGAAACACCGTCACATTCAACTCGTTGAGAGCCTTCCAAAGATATAAAGTTTACCTCAAAACGACTCTTGTATTGAAAATTATGCCCTTTCAAAGATTGGCCATTTAACTCCTGCCACATCAGCAGATGCTACCACATGGCACTGACATGAAACCTACATGGCCTTACCACGTCAACCACACCCACATGGCACTTATGTCGTTGATCAATGCATATGTGGAACTTGCCACGTCATATTTACTCGCGGGTCCCACTCGATCAAACTTCTCATGCAATACATGAATTTCCTTTATATTTGACCACAAAGGATATTCAGGTGCACAAGAAACTTTTTTCTTTGGCATACCTTGCAGGCCCCCAAATCCTTGGATACATTTGGCTCACTACCATTCCATAACACAAATCTAGTCCTGACCCACATCCAACTCATCCACGAAACACACAAACACAAAATTCCTGGATGTTTTTATTCTCGGATACATTTTTTGGACATAAAGTGCATCCCAGTCCAAGCCTTGAGCACCTTGATGGGCCCCACATTAGATTTTAGTCGAAAACAACTTGTGAGCCTATATGACTTCGAGCCCTTGGACTCCTAAAATGGGCCCCACACTAAAAAATAGCCATAACTGCCTTTTCCACAAGTTACATAGGTTTATTTTAAGTTCGGTGCCTCTACGAATACGATGCCCAGACTCCTAGATACATCTGCCAAGCTAGCATTATATTTGACTCAAATACAAAACTATACCAATAACATATCCAAACCCTAATATAATTAGATTCTCTACAGTTCTTTAGACTTAGAAATTTTTATGAGTTTCAAGGAATTATCCCAAACTTCCATTGATGCATAATTTTACTTAGAACATTGATTCATACAAAATGGAACCTGCATTCCAACTCCAATGTTTCATACATTGATTCAAGCTAGAAATATAATAAATAGATTCAATAACATTCCTACTAACATACAAAAGAGAAATCCTTTCCATGGATAACACTAATTTGTAGTTTCAAATACAACAACATTGTATTAACACATTGAATGGGTCCCAAGAAACACTATTAGATCCACCAATATATTATACATTATATCATTTAAAGTCCCTCACCAGGGAGACAATCAACAGCCTATAAGCACAAGAACCCATGGTACACATAGCACAACAAACCATGAGAAATCTAACAATGATAATTAGTTGATCATGTCAAACAATCAGACATAAACATATAAATGACTTTTCATCTCAAGAACATATCAACAAGAAAATGCTCTACAATCCCTTCAACCATGATAAGACTCATATCAATATCTCACTATAAACAACTAGGACTATCATATTCCTCCATTCACAAAGCTCATAGATTCATTTTCACATTTCACAACACATCATTCATCATTCACCATGCCACACGTGTACAAGTAATTATACTTATCTTATTATCTTGAGTGACTCGAAACTAAGAGAGGGACTTCAACTCTTCACCCAATCATAGGCCAACTACACCATAATATTTCTTGTAGTTGACCACCCTCGAGCCATATTCAAAGTCTGAGGAGTTAATTTCTCAAGGGTATTCACATTGATACCATTCAACCAAATCATCAAGAAGAAGAGTCCATTTTCTGGGTGGTTTGTCAATTGCCTCTAACAACAAGCACCATCATGACCCCTACCTCAATAGAAATCAATCATAGGGATTCACCTAAGGCTTAGTGAGATGTAGTTCAGTTCCAAGAGGATGAATACACTACATAGGTGATTTCTCAACTACTTCTCTAAGATAACATTGTAGGATTCAAGAGCCACTATCTAGGTGGTTTATCGTCTTATTGAACTAGCATGTAAGTGGTTTATTGGCCCCAAAGGAGAGAACTTAGTGGTTTATCACTTCCTTTTAGCTATCACCTGGGCATCTCAACCTATCAAGTGGTTTATCGACTTACAAAACTAGCACATAAGTGGTTTATTGACCCCAAGGCAAGCACTTAGTGGTTTATCAGTTCCTTTCAGTTAACACCTAGACGTATTAGCTTATCAAGTGGTTTATTGGCTTATAGAACTAGCACATAAGTGGTTTATTAGCCCCAAGGTGAGCAATTAGTGGTTTATTGAGTTCTTTTAGCTAACACCTCAATGGTTTATCAACCCCAAGGCTAGCACTGAATGATTCAACTCCATTGAACTCTCACTGGCTAATCGATTCTCAGGCGCGCACACACCATCCTTAACAAAACATAGGGAATACCATATCAAAAATAGAACACAAGCTAGAAAAGGTTATTTCTCCCTTGTAGATTCATGTCCACTTCCAATTTTGTGCTCTGCATTATCTTCCACTTCAACATTCACCATTCTTTCCTTCTGCAAGCTTCTTTACATTCTTGTTACTATGCTAAACATACCAACCAACTCACACAATAATTCACATAACTTTGCATATCATCTCCCTATCTCCCATTTAGACTTTGCTTCATGTCCCTTCTTTGTGTTTTGACCATGTCCACTCTTTCCATGACAACTAGGACAACATGGGCTCATCCTTCACTCAGGAAGCCCATACCCAAATTCAATGCTTGTACCAACAATGCCATAAATTCATTAAGGAGATATGTGGTGAACTAAATACATTGGCTTTGGTTTACAAGCAACTCATTCTTAGACCTCTGAATCCATGCCCACTCCTCTAAGCTAACCAATGTTTAAATTTCCACATTATTTACATGAATTACAATTTGTACCAAGATTTACAAGAGGGATAGCAAAAAGGGTTATCATGAGATTGGTATGGATATTGATTCCATCAGGGTCCTATTTGTTTAGGGAAGGATACAAGGCATTTGCAATGTTAAACAAAATACCCAACAAAGTGGTGGTGGAAAAAAGTATGTAGATTTAAATCTCCATCTAAGTCCCGCATATTTATGTGGATTCTTACCAAACAATAATTTCCTTACATGGGATAACTTAAAAAAGAGAAACACTAATGGACAAGGTTGGTGTGCTTTTGTGTAAAATAAGCAAGGAAATAAATTACTGTTTAATAATGGATTTCTTATATACAAAAAGGTGTGGGTACAAATAGAGAGCATTATTGGCAAGAAGAATAATTAAGGTGTGTGTGTGGTAGGGGGGGCAGTGGATTGTAGGGGAAGGGGGTGGTGGGGGGAACTCTATTAAGGAAGGGATCCAAGCATGGCATGAAAATGCACTCAAACCTTAAGGTCAAAACTACAGAAACTAGACATAAGCATAAAATGAAATTTAGAAACCTATTTGTAAATATCGTTTAGAAAATTATACCTTAGATTCTGAAATTTTAACAATATAAGATGTGAATAAAATCACCTATAATCTATAAAAATCCATACAAACTAGGTTCTCAAATAAGGAATCTCTTACATGCCCTAAAAAATCAAGTATAACACATGGAAAAGGGGAGAGCCATAAGATTTTGTCACTTAGCTAATAAATCATCTTACCTTTCCTATCCATTACCTTAGAACAAGGGTTATGACTACCCTCTCACCTCTTGGGGTGGATAGTGTACATGGTGGGTTACAGGCCCCCACACTTGTTGATCATTCTCCCCTCAAGACATGTCACTGTTTGAATTGAATTTATATGTGAAGAGGTTTTAAGAATTCATGAGATGAAGGTCCCTGTATCATGCCCTCATAAATATTAGTGACCAAAAAAAATGGCGCACTAGAGGAGAAATCTATTGCTCCTTCAAAAATATTTATAACCAATGAAATTTCATGCTAGAGGAGATATTATTTGGGCCAATGATATATCACTTGACATTGTCAAATTGTAAGCAATAATGATCTCACTAGGCCATTGATACAACTTGGTGAGGGTAATTTGGATGCAATAGGTTTTAAAATTTAAGGTAACAGATTAGGTGAGCCAATAAGCCAAGTTAACCAATTGAAGTACATAAGGTGATTCCTTAACAAACATCCTCAATGTTATGCAACCAACTCACAAAAAGATAGATCAACAACTTAAAAATTATCCTCTTCGAGGGGGAAACCTCCATTACATTACATAAATGAACAATTCTTGGATGATACAAATGACAAGGCCTCTTTGTATATATAAGAGTCTAAGGGGTCACAATATAATCAAAGCCTACATAAAAATAATAATGTGAGGGCACAACAATAACAATAGTGGGCTTTTATGGGGCACAACAATAACAATAGTGGGCTTTTATGGGGCACAACAATAACAATATGGGGTCTACATGGGCACAACGATAACAAGAAGGGGGGATACACTAGTTTTATAGGGACCTAACATGCCCCTCTCCTTAAAAAAAGTTTTGTCCTCAATGCTTGAGTAGTTATGGATGTTTTTCTATAAAATTCTCATCCTCTCATGTGGAATCTTCATCGGGTAAGTTCTTCCACTTAATGAGATACTCTTAAATTGATCGATTATGTAGTTGTCAGGTTCTTGTTTCCATGACTGCTTCAGGCTCAAATATGATTTTACCTTCTTTATCAAGTCCTAGCAACATTGTTTAAACTAGAAGCTTGTCATCGATAACCTTCTTTAAGCATGAAACATGGAAAACTAGGTGTACTCAGGAAGATGCATGCAACTCCAATTTGTATGCCATAGTACCAATATTTTGCAATACCTTGTAAGTACCATAGTACTTGGGTGATAATTTATTATCCTTCTTAGCTTTCTTGAGATACATTTGTTTATATGGTTGTAGTTGTAAAAATACCCAGTCACCTATGTCAAAACTTCTTTTGTTGCGATGCTGATCTACCTGTTGTTTCATTTGATTTTGTGCCAAAGTGAGGCTATCCTTTAAGAGTTGGAGAACTTGCTTTTGATGCTCGATGTGATCTTCCATTGCTTGAACCTAGTATCCATGATAACCCTTGGAGTTAGTTTTTGAGTCAATTGGTTAAGTTAGTAAGGGTTTTGAGTTTTCTTAAAATAAAATTCATGTACAAAAGGTCTTTTTGGTCATATAAGGAGATTGTAGGTTCATTTTGAATTTAAGTGGGACGTCATCATAAATTTTAAAATCCACTTACATATGTCTCAGGCTTATCTGGTCATGATTAATATTTTGACAGTTTAGCAGATTTTTGCAGCAACTCCAGCTATGGAAACCGAGGGTTTGCTACGAAAGTTCCTGACACTTTTGTAGTGGATCCATCTTTTCAAACACTTGTCTCGATACAAAAGTCTGTTGTTGTGGTAACAATATGGTAATTATATAATTTTTGAAAGCGATTATGGTCAGAGTCAGGGTGGGCTATGATTACATGCTATTTGTATTTATCCATCATTCCCAAAATGCGTACACCATATAACTTCATTCCTATATCGTTTTCCTTCCACTTTAAATTTCTCTTGTTGTAATAAACTCGACCTTATTTCCATTCGAACTACTTTTGCTATCAAAAGCTCAATTTTACTTTCATGTGAGTTGGTCTTGTTGTCCTTAGGATAG
Organism: Pinus taeda; assembly: GCA_000404065.3. Taxonomy (NCBI): domain Eukaryota; kingdom Viridiplantae; phylum Streptophyta; class Pinopsida; order Pinales; family Pinaceae; genus Pinus; species Pinus taeda. Next base: position 82,429 of record APFE030227281.1, on the reverse strand, counting down.
GTCTATTGGTGTCAATAACTGGTCTAGTTGTCTTTAGGTTAATTTGCAGGTGAGAAGAAAATCTCAACGTGTTGAAGTTATGGTAGCACATAAAAAATAATATAAAGGAGGCTCAGTTGTGAGATATGAACCAATGGATATGAAACTATTGGAGGAGGACCCTGCCTTCACTCAAGCATTTGGAAACATGGGTTGCCATCGTTTCTGTTAGAAGCTGCAGGGTTACCATGGTCAAATTTCCAAAGACTTTGCTATCAATTTCTCAGGGGTAGAATCAAAGGTGGGCATGTTGAACTTTACAGTGTCCCCTGACACCATTGCTCGTGCTACAGAAATCCCTAGGTCTGGAGAAATGTGGTTTAAGGTGCAGAAGTTTCAGCTACTGAATTGTGATGAGTTTCTTAAGGAAGAGCACAAAGGGATTGATATGACTGCGACCATCTCCAAAACCTACCTCAAAGAAAATTATTCTAAAATCCTAATGGTCATTCAAAAGTACTTCACATGCGAAGGCAGGTTCAACATGGTCTACCAATACCATTTCAAATTGATACTGCACTTCATAGGTAACCAACCCTTAGATATTCCTTTTTATCTATATAGAAGTTTGGGAAAAATGGATGACAAGGTTCAAACCAAGCCTGATGCTAGTAATACCTCTGTTTTCCATCATGGTCTTATTAAATTGTTGGTTGTATAAGAATTAAACAGGTTGAACATAGATTGGCTCACATTTCTATTTTTAAGTGGTTATGAGTTAGATACTGCCACCCCTAGGAAAACTTCAAAGTCCCAATCCATAACCCCTAGAAAGGAGAAGCAGCCTAAGGGAGAGCCTGTAGCTGAGCCTAAAATAGAACTTGTGATAGAACCTATGGCAGCAGTAAAAACTTCTTCAAACACTGAGAGGGGGATGACTAGAAGGCAGAGGAAAGGGAAGGGTAAGTTGATTGATATCTTAGAGGCCATTGAGATTGAAGAAAGCCCAATTGAGCAACTTATAGAAGTGACCAAGACTGAAACTAAAAAGAAGAGCAAGAGGGCAAGAAACTAGATTTTACACAAGAAGAATCCGATTTTGTTTTCAAACCTAGGAAACCTATCACAAGATCATAGCAACCAATTGAAAATATGCTTGACCCGTCTTTAAAAAAGACAGAGCCATTAAAGAAAAGGAAAGGCAAGGAGCCCATACAAGAAAAAAATGAAATAGAGGTTCTGCAAGAACAATTGAGAGAGGCTAGACAAGAAGTAATTAATGATAAACTTGAGTTTGAGGAGAAGCAAAGGGAAATGTTAAATCATATAGAGTTCTATAATGAAGTTGCAAGAAAAACTAGAAAGCTGCTAAAGAGGACTCTACCTTTGCACAAAATGTTGAAGCATATGTAAAAAAGGTAGAACTGGCTACAAGTAGACATGAAAAGATTGCAGGGACAAGTCAAAGCCTTAGAGACTTAAATTGAAATGATCAAGGTTGAGCTTTTAAAGAAAGGTCTCAAGTTTTATGTTGAAATAGATGCCATCCCTTGAAAATAGTAACATCCTTAATTTTTTCCTATGCTATGTTTAACCAGTAATTTTAGTAGTATTCATGCTTGTACAGGCTATTAGAAATGACATGGAGGTGGAAGAAATCATGAAAAAGCAAAATCTTAGAAAGTTGGTAGTTTCGTAGCAACTCCCCATATTGAAGGTGAATATTTGCTGTGAAATTGTTGTAGCTTTTCATGGAGGAAAAAGCAAGTTTAAACCTCGGCTAAGGGAGTGTAAATGGAATTTGTTTAGCTAATAAACATCAATGAAGACTTCAGCACTATCAGAAAGGTCAAATAGCTAGCAGAAAGGTGTTTTTTGAAATTTGCTACCAAAGTTTGCTACGAAACTGTCCAACTCTGTTTTTTTGAATTATAAAGTTTTGATTAGTTTTGATTGGGCATCAAACAACATGGCATTATATAGCCTACAGGTCATAGGAGTGTCCACATCATCATCCAATGGATTCCTATTTTTCAGGAAGATAGGTTAGCAGGTCAAATCGGTCAACATCCAGGTGGCAAAAGCTCAACACTCCAACACATCAACACTCTAGCACATCAGTAGTTGTTTGCATTCGATGAGGGTCACTAACAGAATTTGTTGAGCTTATAAATGATAGGAGACTCCTATTTGTATTTAAATTCTATTAAAACAAAAGTATCCCTATAAAGGCTCCATGTTTTGTAATTCAATTAAAATTAGGTCTCTTAGCTATGCATCAAGTCTAGCCCAGGTGGCAGATTATTGTAATGGAGACCTCACTCTATATATGTGTAACTTTTTCACTTTGAAGGGGTTGATGGATGATGTGAGAGGACCATCTTTGTAAACCTTTCTCTTCAGTTAATATGCATTTGCAACAGACTGTCTTTTTCACCTGAGATTCTGTTTTGGCTCATATATTTTTCTCCATGTTTTGTATGTTGTTATTAGTTTCATAGAAATTTGATTACTTGGAATTCATGTTACATGCTCCAACGTCCTTCATTTGCTATGTTTTACTATAAAAGTTTTATTTCACACCATTTTAAAGCCAAAATTGCCTCAGCTTCCATGAAAACAATGTTGGTTGTAATTGGTTTTGTTTATTTGACTCCATGCCCAATGGTGGTTGTCATCACACTCTTTCACTTGCAAAATCACATGAAAAGTACAGAGTTAGCCTTCTAAAATTTTGAGTTTTATACTGAAAATCTTATAGGTATTTTGAGAGAGCCCTCTCAGATTGGAAGGGCTAACTTCCAGTTAAAAATTGGTTTGAAATAGTTATGCTTGGTTGGAGGCTATCAGAACCCAGCTTGTCTAGCCTAGTGATAACAGAACCTTAGAATTTTCTCTTAAAGATGAAGTGATGGATGGTGGATGATATCCATAAAGTGTCATAAATCGGGTCATTTTTGCTACAATATGGAAGGAAGTGTTATACCACCATTCAGCTAGAGGTAACCACTTGAACCATTGTGTTTATTTATCATATACAAAGCAATGAAAATAACCTTCCAAACATTTTTCACTATCTTAGTTTTCTCATCAGATTGAGGATGATAAGATGCGTTATGATCTAATTGAGTACCAAGACAAGAAAATAATTTTGTCCAAAAAATTTCCAATGAAAATGGGATCTCTGTCACTTACTATAATCTTTGGATTTCCATGAATATTTTGAACTGTTTCCATAAATGCAGTGGCCATTATACTGGCTTTAAAAGAATGAGATAATGCACAAACGTGTGCATACTTGGTAATTTTATCAACTACCACCATGATGACACTCTTTCCTTTAGAATTGGGTAAACCTATGATAAAATCCATTGAAACCTCCTTCCAACACTGACTTGGAATGGATAAATGTTGTAATAGACTTGAGGTCTTGATTGTCTCAACTTTATTTTGTTGGCAAACCAAACATTTTTCCACAAACTTCTGAATATCAGTTTTAAGTCCATCCCAAAAAGGTTCCTTCTTGACCCTATGCTAAGTTTTTAAAAATCCTAAGTGCCCTCCTAAGGGAGACGTGTGCAATTCCAAAAGAATCTTTTGTTTGATTTGGGAATTCTTACAAAGATATAAACGATCTTTGTACCATAATGAATCATTTTTCTAGCTAAATATCAGATGTACTGGGATCTTGCTGCAACTTTTGAATGAGTGACCACATCTCTTCAACATTCTTCCATTCATCCCTTGCTTCAGTTATCCACTCAAGTTGGATAATAGAAATGGAACAAAGCAATGCTTACACATCCTTATCCTTTCTTGAGAGTGCATATGCAACAACATTTTGTTTCCCCTTTTTGTAGATGATTTCAAAGTCATAACCCAACATCTTTATCACCCATTTTTGTTTCTCTTTTGAAGATAATGTTTGTTCCAAAAAGTAATTAAGACTATCATGATCTGTTTTTACCTTGAAGTGTCTTCCCATTAGGTAAAGTCACCATTACTTTAGTGCGTGTAGTATTTCCAACATTTCCTTCTCATAAATAGGTTTGTGTAAATACTTTCCTTTGATTGGATGACTTTAAAAAACAATGGGTCTTCCTTCTTACATTAAAACAACACCATTTCCATTTCCTGAAGCATTACATTCCACAATAAAAGTTTTTGTGAAGTCTGGCGTAGCTAAGACCAGTGATTGGCACATTACCACTTTAAGATGTTCAAAGGCCTTCGTTGCTTCTAGAGTCCAAGAAAATGAATCTTTCTTCAATAATGATGTTAGAGGTGTCACTATTCTCCCATAATTGTTAAGAAACTTGCGATAATACCCTGTCAACCTGAGAAATCCTCGAAGATGCTTTATGGTTGTGGGGATTTTCCATTACTTAATGGATTTAATTTTTTTGGGGTCTACCTTAACACCCTCATGAGATACAATATGAACCAAATATTCCACCTCCTATACTCCAAAGAAACATTTGGAGGTTTTTGCATATAATTGTTTCTCCTCCAATAGTTTTAGCACTCTGTCAACTTGTTGAACACGATCCTTCCAAGACTTGTTGTATATTAGTAAATCATCAAAAAATACTAACACAAATTTTCTAAGGGTGGGTTTGAAAATGGAATTCATCAAACCTTGAAATCTGGAAGGTGCATTAGTAAGGCCAAAAGGCATGACCAAAAATTCATAATGACCCTCATGAGTTATGAATGTTGTTTTCAGAATGTCTTCAATATTCATTCTAATTTGATGATATCCTGAACAAAGATCCAACTTGGAGAAGTAAATTGCTCCATGTAATTCATCTAAAAATTTATCAATGACAGTAATGGGAAATTTATCTTTAATAGTGAGCTTGTTGAGCTCCCTATAATCTGAACACATATGCCATGGTCCATCATTCTTGTGCACCAATACTAATGGAGCAGGGAAATAACTTTGACTAAGTTGAATTATACCAACCTCTAGCATTTCTGCAACCATACGTTCAATTGCACTAGACTTTTGGGGATAAGGATATTTGTAATGCTTGACGTTTGGAGGAACACTTCCTAGAATCAAGTGAATCACATGCTCATGATCACGAATAGGTGGGAGGCCTTTAGGAGTCTCAAACACCTTGGAGTGATTGTCCAAGACTTTTTGGAGATCTGGAGAAATAGATGATTTCAACGTTTGACCCCTAGTGAGCATAATTTTGCAATTTTGCCCTATTGTTCTTTCTTCAGAAGCTTTGCCGTGCCATTAGAGTTGATTATCTTTCCTGGTTTCCCTATGATAGCCCTCAATTCAATTTCCTTTCCTTCCCAAAAAAATTCAAGAAAAGTTCTTGAAAATTGAAAGTTATCGTCCCCAAATATTGTAACCATTGGAATCCTAGTACAACATCAGCACCACCCGTTGGAATGGAAAGCATTTGAATATTCAATACACATTCCCCCATGGTTAGCTTGATATTATGACACTTTCCAGAGCAATTTATAGTTCCTCCATTTGCACCCATCACTTGACACTCTAGAGCTGGATATAGGAAGAAATTAAATTCCTTGGCTATCTTACAATGCATAAAATTATGGGCACTACCCAAATCAATCAACATTATTACCTTTTTCTTCTTGATATATCCTTCTATCTTGAGAGTTTGAGGAGTGGTAATTCCTACCAATGCATTACAAGATATGGTTAGATTCATTTCTTCTTTCTCTAGGGTTGGCTCCTGGTGTATATCCTCCTCTTTTGATGTTTTTTGTTCCTTTTCTTCCTCTTCTTCATAATCTATGTAGAATAATTTCTTCTCAGCACACTTATGACCTTTAGTGTATTTGCTATCACAACTGTAACAAATCCCTTTTCCTCTTTTTTCCTCCAATTGTTGTGGTGTCAACCTTGTAGGTTGTGGAAGACTAACACTTCCATGTTTATAATTGTGAGTGGTAGACTTCCTTGTTACCATAATTTTGCTTTCAACTTTTCTTGCCACCCTGAATACCTTCTCCAATGAGTCAAGTTACCAAAGGAGAACTTTGTGTTGGATGTTATCTTTTAAAGTCCCTATGAAGACATCAATCTTATGCTCCTCTGGAACATCAGTTACCCTAATATTCAATTTTTGGAAGTCTTCAATGTGCTCTGACATTGAACCCTTTTGTTTGATATTTATCAATTGGCTAAAGAAGGTGTTGCTCTTTATATCTTCATAATGTGCTATCATTTCCTTCGTAAAAATTGACTAGGTGATAAGTGGTTTATGAGAACAAAGCCATCTCTACCATAAAAATGATTGAGTTCTAAATATAAAGATGCAATACATACCTTTTGTGAGGGTTGCACATCTTATAGATTAAAATATTGCTCCATTTGTAGTATCCATGTTACTAGATCCTTGCCATCATACTTACTCATATATATCTTTGGAATGTGGTGGTTCTTAGACCCCACATTGGTGTCTCTAAAATTGTAATTCATATTCCTTTTGTCCTCATCATGATTTTCATGGATTACTTTGTCACCACCGAGAAGCATTTCTTGTAACAACTTTTCCAACCTTCCTTCAAACCTTCCATGTATACTTTTAAATCATTCATGTCTCCTTTTAAACCATCCATGTCACCTTTTAAACCATCCATGCCACATTTTAAACCACCCATGCCACCTTTTAGTTCATCTTTGGTTGCTCTTTGTGAAAGCAAAATTTGTTGCACTTGGTCCCATAATTTTGATATGTCATGTTGCAATTCTTCCTCTTCATGCGTCATAGTAGAGATTTCCAAGGGCTTAATGAGTGTAGAATTCTTTTTCTTAGGAGGAATTTTATAACTAATATTGATATCTATGCTTTAATATTCCCTTGTAATCACTTCAAACTTATTTTTCAAACAAAATTTATGGAATTAAAAAAAAAATTACACACCTTTTTATTGCTTTTAGGAGCTCGATCTTGAAAAGGTTGTAACTCTGTAGTTTCTGATCTCCAAGTTCTAAAATCTCTTCCTGTGGTAACTCTCTAAGTCTTCTTTCCAACCCCTAAAGTCTGATCATGATTGGATTCTTTAAGAAAGAGTTATGCCAAATCTCCCATAATGACCTGATTATAGACCGGTTCAGTAGAGTGAAGTTGTACGAGATTCCACGTGCAATTTTTCACCCTTCGACCTTGAAACTTCTACACAAAAAACTATAGTCCATGCAATTTTAGCCACTTTTTATAGATTTCAATTCTAATTCCTAAAACGAAAGTTATGATGATTTTCCCTAGGTCACCTATTTGAGACAGAATTCCGGAGTGCAAAAACCCTAACTTCCTCAGATCATATCTTCGAAAATATAGAAAACCAAAATATAAAATTTTTACATGATGTTCATTAAGATTTTGGCTCCATGTGGTAAAAATTTTAGCTTTTGAAGCTGCGTAGAAAAAAATTATAACGAAAATTCCAAGATGACCCGTTTGAAGAAGTGAAACCCTAGAATCCAAAGCTCTGATACCAAATGTTATGCAACCAACTCACAAAAAGATAGATGAACGACTTAAAAATTATCCTCTTCGAGGGGGAAACCTCATTACATTAAATAAATGAACAATTCTTGGATGATACAAATGACAAGACCTCCTTTGTATATATAGGAGTCTAAGGGGTCACAATATAATCAAAGCCTACATAACAATAATAATATAGGGGAACAATAATACCAATAGTTGGCTTCTACGGGTCACAACAATAACAATATGGGGGCTGCATGGATACAACAATAAAAATAAGGGGGGATACACTAGTATTATAGAGATCTAACACTCAACATCCAATGACATGGCATGGTGCAATGCCATGAGGACTACATTCACATAGGTGTCATATGGATATTCCAACTTTGAAATCATTAAAGGGCCATGACTTACCTCCTAGACTCACATTTTTAGGAAATTACTATCAACAAAAATCTATTGGGAATTAGTAGACAAGTCTAAACATAGACTAGACCTCTAAGCAAGTACTAAGATGAAAATTTTGTGATCCCATCTCCTTGAGGGTATCTAGGAGGTTGGGTCTGTTATACGTGGTATCAAAGTAGAGTTTGGACACCAAATTTCTATGGGATAAGACTTATCTTAGAAAGATGCTAACGACATGGATGTGTTGTGAAATGAAGTGAGATTGGCAAATAATCCACTAACTCAACATAGAAGAGAGATAGTAGGGAATTTTAGGGAAGCTTAAAAAATAAGAGCTCGATTCAAGCATTAGAATACTATGGGTTAATATATTATAACAAAGGAATTTTTTAGCTTAGTTAAGAGGATCGAAGAATAACATTGTGTGTCATGCTTCAGGAGTAAGGACTTAGAGAAAATCCCAAGCATAAGGACTAGATGGGATAGAGGTAGACAATGGAGTCAATATGACCTAAGTTCTAGACTTAAAAAAGAGTAATGGACATATCTTGAGGGCTAGGAATGTTCAAATGATAAAGGGATGGGTTGTCTTGATGAATACTAGAATTGTGAATTGAAAATTTTCCTTACAAGTATGAGAGTTGCTTGGGATACATGCCAAATTCTATAAGATTAAGATCCTTAAATAGATGGATTGATTTGCAATTGGGGTGAAGTTGTAGATGGTGCTTCCTTTGATGTCATAAAGTTTGAGGAATTTCTAAACCTAAAGGGTTGATGTATAACAATTGACCTAAACGCTTAGAAGGATGGGAACCTTATTGAAGGGTGAGCCCTATCCTTGCTCTTACTTAAGAGACCAAAGCTTGGATTTTAAGGAACCTTTCCTAGATTCCAAGATGGTTGTGTTGGAAATTAAGACATTTTGCCTCTAGGTGAAAACAGAGCAATTGGAACATAGTTTAATGACACAAGTAGTGATATAGATGATGTAGAATATATCTAACAGGATTTGGAGGTAACATATAGAAAGGAATATGAATGCATGAGAACAAGTGAGCTTCCTACTCTTATAAGCTTAATAAGGGAACTCAAACAAAGCTAGTAAATAAATAATCTAGGATCCAAGAAAATAACCCGCATAAATCTAAGATTTCATAATGTTGTAAAATTTGTTGTGATGAACTATTCTAGTGGAATACCCATGACACTTTATAGATCACTTTATGTCTAGAACATATCACGACCATCAAAGTACATAACTAAAAATGCACACTGAAACACACTTATACCTAAATATACATCAAACCAAGTTGATCTTAACTAGCTCCCTCAAGTGTCTAAATATCCCAACAATTCATTCACAAACTTTAGAAGAGATAGAGAGGATTACTAAACACTTAGAAATGTATGACAAAGTAGAAGAAAAAAACATGTTAAATGGGTTTCAAAACTTTAATGCTCAGGAGAAAGAGTTGTAGAGGAAGAAAATATATCACAATTATTACTATCACAATGCGAAGTGGGTATGTGGTCTATATACTATAAGGGTATACTTCTATGTTTTTGTTCTAATTTCAATTTTAATATTTAAATTTTTAACTTCAAGGGAGGCTACACTTTGACTCTAGAACTGTTAATGAACACATCTCTATCGGTACCAGAACACAAGGAAGTATAAATTTAGGGTTTTTCTATTGATATTATCTCACACACACACACACACACACACACACACACACACCATGTTCTATATATACCAACCTCAATTTATAGATGAAGGGACAATGGAGCACAAAATATTTCTTGGCTATGAGTGTCTTGGTTGCACCATGGATCTTGAGTTGGTCAAGCAAAACATACACCTGACCTCAATTTTATGTTCTTATTTGAGACCTTGATAGCTAAAACTCTATTAAGAACATGAGAATCTCGTGCACTATGAACATAGGAAAGAGTAGATCACCCTACCAAACTAGTTTCCCAAGGTTACAATGTTGAAAGGGGTAGGAAACATGTTAGTAAAATAGCCCTAGCACACAAACTAAGGCAAGACAAGGAGGACCGTGTAGCTCCTCTCAAGCAAGATTTCATGAAGCCACTCAATCCAACATTAGTAACAAGTTCCATTTACCTCCATAATTGGTTTATTATGCTTAGTTTTTTATTCTGGGTTTGATTGATGTCTGGTTCTATTTGCAATGGGGAAAAAGACTAAATATGCACATTTTAATGTTTCTCTTTCTTATGTGTTTTTGGATGCCTAGATATGGAGATCAACAATACATGCAATATCTTTGACAATACATGGTTTATATATATATATTATATATATATATATATATATATATATTATATATAATTCTTGACTACTAGTTCACAAAGCAATGATATATTGTAACAAAATGAAAAGAAACAAAAAGTTTGCAGTGGAGAAGCTTATGCATTTCAACATGATAATGAGTTTCAAGGGCTAGTACCTTGTCCAGAATGCTACGTCCTTGAAATTAAAGTTCACTCCTTGCATCATCAACTACAATTGAAGGTAAAGTCTATGAATACTTGAATTTGCTTAAAATTAGGACTTTGACTATCTTCTATTAATTATTGATCTAATTGTCAATAGTTCTACTCTATTCCTAATGCTAGTTAGTATACGAATAAGGCTTATGTTGGTTTTAGTTTTAGGTATGCTCTAGCTCTAGCTCCTAGCTTCCTATGCCATAAAGTTGAACTATGATGTTTGAGATGGAGATGATTAGGGATAGTAATGGGAGGTATATAGTTCGTGAGGAGGTTGTAAGCCTAGACAAAAGAATAATGGAGGTTCTATCTCATACATAGTCTCCATTGCAACATTGTTAGAGCATTGTTAGAGTTCGATTGACTGCAGTGTCAGAGCTTGCCAAAATGACCCCTTTTTTCCTTTAATTCATTGGTTAATTCTAACAATTGTGAAAAACAAATTGAATACACTAGGGGAATAAAAAGTCACATGACATAGCTCTAAGCAATCGAAAATTTGATTCTCAAAATTTTGTAAGTGGAAATAATAAATTTGTTATTAAAAAAATCGAGTTAATATTATATTTCATAAAAACTTTGGACATGGTTGCAAATATACATGAATTAATATGTGGTCAATGTAGTTTTACTATGTGACCAAAAAATATAATTCCTAGAGGAGGAAAAGAATAATAATATATTTTACTACTTTTACAATAAAATAAAAATACAATTAAAAAGTTTTTATTATTACTTAATATGTTCAAAATGGATGATGCTATAAAATATTTTCAAAATGATGTTTAAAGTTCATGTACCATGTGCATCTTAAGAGAAAATGTTTTCCATCCTTTACTTTGTTCAACTTATGAATTTCATATATTTATTTTTTCCATGATGTTTTATGTTTGGCTTATCTCTATGTTTCATTATGAAATTGGTGAGAATATGCTTTCTTTCATAATATTTGTTTTCTTTTAAAAATTAACAACTTTGATTTCTCAATTTAGATTAAACGATTCTTTATAATAAACCCAAATTTCTTCAACTTTTATTATAATATATAATTTTATTTTTTTTAGATTTAGTTGTAAATAACACTATTAATAGTGTTGAAACTCTGAAACAACATCCTCTTCTAGTAATCCTCCTATCCAAGAAGTATCATTTCTCCTCCACCCTCTCATTAAGGTTAAGCGACTTTTACTTATATTTGATGTCACAATAAGAAGCCCCTTTCTCTCTTCATGTTATTTGGTGTATACTTATATAGATTGTTCTCGATCATAACCTTATTATCAATGGGTGGAAGACCAACCTTTGAAAAGGAGGATAGGTTTGGGTATATTGCTTTTAATTTTAATATCATTTATTATTTAAAATATTATTTGTTTTGCTTGATGTTCCTCCAAACTTGTCTAAAAATATTATATCACAAAACTTCACAACCATTAAAAACCATTACAATAACAAGCATGAAAAATAAGAAACCTTATTTTTCTTCCTATAACTAATTTCCAATATCTTTATAATTGTTCTCAAGACCAAAGAAAAATTTCCAACCTCCACTAATCCTTCTTTCAACACTACAATTCTAATATTGATGACCATGTAAGTCAATTCCAACAATACTTATATGAAGAAACCTTCTTTCAAAGCTATTATAATATAGGGTAAGTGAGGAATATATATTATATATTAATATTATATATATATATTTATATATATAATATAGGCTAAACCCACAAAGTTTTAAAATGACAACCTCACACAAGAATGCCATAACAATACACTTTATCACTTAACAATTCTATGCCACATGAGCCTTTTATAGATTTTATGTTTCTTTCCAAGGTTAGTCAGTTTTTAATGTTAAAACCATAGAGAAGGAAGATGACGAAAGTCTATTCCAATATACAATATAAAAAAACTCATTTCAAATTATTGTAATCACAAAATAAAAAATAGGGTAAATGCCATTTTATTTTTATTTCATTAGTGTTCATAGACATTTTAAAATTACTAAACAAATCTTTAAAATCATATGTTGCTTTTTAAAGTTGGATGGATTTCTAGCTAAGACGAAAATGCCATCTCCTCTGTAAAGAAGGAGGATAAAGACTTCTTGCTAAAAGAATAATATCATGTAATATGTAGAAAAGATGACGATAACTAACCTTGCTAGATTAATTCCTATTACCCCAATTCCTTTATAAAACTCTCCAATATATCTATATAAATATGATAATATATTTAATAAAGTTAAGCTAGAGTACACTATTGGATTACTCAAACTCTTTTTGACTAATAAAGTATTATAGAAAGGATCTCATTTTCTACGAAAATCATTATGCACTTGGTTTAATGCATTAAAAATTTATGTGTGCAAACACATATTCATAAGGATAAATAAGGATAAATAGATTGATAAAACTTATGAATTTTCATGGGGAATATCACAAAGTTGACTAGCCTTTTTGTAAGCTTCCATTTAATGTCTAGAATACAGTGATATAGGAAGTTAGAATTTTACACATTTTTTCAAGGATTTTGATTGATTTATAATTAGGAAAAATATTTAGGGACATCCTCTCGCCATGCATGAACATTGGATCATGGAAATCTAACTATTAGTAATATTTCTATCCAATTCTTATTATATTTGTGACCCAAAAGAATGCTCTTTTTCTGCAAGATTAGTTTAGTATAAATATTGCCACCCCACTTTATCCACCAACGAACCACACCCATTGTTGATAACGTATCACCACTCCCACTTTACCCAAACAACTTATTTTAATATATTTTATAGTTATCAACAAAATTAGGCTAACTAACATGCCTAAATTAATGATCGTTATATTTACTTTATTAGAGCTCATAGACATTCTAGAGCAAGCACACAAATGTTTTAGAATCTTATTTTTCCTTTTAAAGATAGAAAGAGTTCTTGTTAAAATAAACATCTCATCTCCATAGAGGAGGATGTTGACTTCTTGCGAAAGAACAATGTCGTTTGTGTAGATAAAGACAATGATAAATATCATGCTAGATTAGTGCCTAGACACCCTATTTCCTCTAAGCAAACTTTTATTTTTTCTCTATAAATATGATAATATATTTAATGAAATATAGTTAAGGAATAACATTCAACCATTCAAACCTTTTTTTGACCAAGAAAGTACTATTCAAGGATCTCTTTTTTTACCAAAATCATCTTATACTAGGTCTAATGCAATAAACAACTTATTTATGAATGTTTCAAAGATCCAAGTAAATTAACAACTAGACAAAATGTTTAAGAACATCATCCTAAAAAAAATTGGTCCTTCGCCCCACCATGGATTTAATCAAGCTATGGATGAACAATTTTTTTTTTTTTTTACTACACATGCACCCAACTAAAGGTGAATAATGACTTATTGCTCAATAAACAATGCCATTAATGTAGAGAAAGACAATGATGGCTATTGTCCTATACACCCTGCTTCCTCGAAGAAAATCTTTAATTTGTTTGTATAAATATGATAATATATTTAATAAAGTAAAATTAGAGAATAATGTTCAACCATTCAAACTCTTTTTACTAAGAAAGTATTATTAGGATCTCTTTTTTTAAGGATCTTTTTTTTAACCAGAATAATCTTGTATGAGTCAAATGCAATAAACAATTTATTTGCGCAAACACGGCTCACAAGAGAGAGCTACGATAAATGAATTTTATAAAGTTGACTAATCTTGTAACAAACATCTCTTCGATAACTAAAATATAATAACATAGAAAATTAGAATTTCAACTACTTTTTTAGAAATATAAGTTAATTCACAATGGTATAAAACATCTAAAAACATCATCCAAAAAACTAGCCATTACCCCAGTAAATTTAGGTCAATTTACAAATAATCAATCTAACCTCTTCTTTCTCTTAACTATACACTTTACCAAGAGATTAACTATACATTTTACCAAGACATTATGTTATGAGCTTTATATATACAAAATAACTACAAAAAACCACTATTTTCACCCTCATAGAATCACACATGTGATAAAGCATGATATTTATTTCCATCCACTTATATTCAAATCCCATGAAATTGTGCTAACAACCATACATCTAGTAAAACATAGGTTTATTAACAACCATACATCTACTTAAGTTCTACTTTAAAGGCAACATTCTGGAAGAAGATGCGGATTACAAATACCTCGGAATTGACTTCAACAAAAATCTACGCTGCAATGGTTGTAGAAAGAAAAGAACTTTGGGGGGTTGGAAATCATTTTATGCTTTTCAAAATAGGTGTAGAGAGGCAGAGTTATGAGACTGGAAGACCACTCAAACTCTTTTTGGGCTTCTAGTGATTTCGGTGATTGTCTATGGTTGTGAACTATGGGTTAGCAGTACCTCCGACATGCAGTGGAGACAAATTGAAAAAATTCAGAAGCGTTTGATTACAAACAAATTTAAGATTAAAAGTGCAGTCCCTTATGATATCTTGTTAAGTGAAACATGGACTGCTCCTATTGAAGCAATTGCTATGGTGCGAGTCATAAGGTATTTAAAAAAAATTGAGCAAATGGAAGAAGGTAGATGACCTAAGGTTGTCTTTAATGATAGATTATACAAGAGCAAAAAAACTTGGATGTAGCAAAATAACTAATGGTTTAGTAAATGGGGTATTTGCTTGAACGCGTGTCCCATAAACAACAAAGAGATAAAAGCTTTTGTTATGGAAAAGTTCCACAAACGTACTTGGGATAAGGAGCTAGGAAGAAAGAAAAATTACTATATTGAAGTGTTTAATTCCACTCATAATCATCAACCAAAAGCATACATAGAGGCCAATATCTCTTGGAGAGCCAAAATTCTTATTGCTCAATTAAGGACTAATTCTCATCAACTTCGTTGTGAAACAGTCGTTGTGAAACAGGGCACTGGAAAAGGCCAAAGGAAGTGTGGAAGGAAAGGGTCTACGTTTTTTGTTCTTCCGGAAAAAGTGGAAACAGAAAAACATTTCATTTTAAAATGTGAGGCCTTCAAAAACAACATGAAAAGTTATGCAGATACGCTGGTAGCTAGCTCTTGGGATGATTTATTTAATGAGGGGTTTGTCAAAAAGCTGGGAGCATTTATTGTGAAACTTCAGAGAAAAAGAGCCGAATACATCAAGCAGATGAAGAAGCAATTTGTCCCATAGGCTATCTTTAGCCTCGTGAATGTTAAAATAATTTCTTTCTTTCTTTCTTTCTAAGTTTATTACTCCACCCAAGTTCAAATCCAAACAAGTGACCTTAAAAATAAAAATACTTCCTAAAAAACTCTCCTACCAGAAACTTGTGGATATAAAGTCCAACGTGAAACTACTATTACACATTCAACCACCATATTATTACATATATTCAACCAACCACCGAACCACATTTCATTCCATCATAAATTAAGGTTGTTATTCTTGAAAATAAATCAATCATTCACACTTTACGGGTTGAGAGCAAGAGGTCCTCCATATAAAACCCCGGAGGGTCAGGTCTGGATTTTATTGTCTCAGCGAGCTTTTTCATCCAGAGGGATTTATTGGCGTGTGTTGTGCTGAGGGTTTGGATTAACTATTTAGGCAGGCGGTCACAATTTCTGTGGAGACATCAATCAATTCTTCAACGATCTGTAAAACAATGTAAGTTTTGTGGTTTCCTCTCCAGTTGAATTATTTTAACACTGTTATGTTCTGTTCTATCTTACGTGGGCGATTCGTGACCATGATTTGCTGTTTATCCACACTTTTTGATATGACATAGAAGGAAAATTATTGGGTTGGGTGGATTAAATATGATGTTTGTGTTGAATTCGCAGGTCTGGAGGAAAGGTTTCATTCAAGATCACTTTGACCTCTGATCCCAAACTACCCTTCAAAGTGTAAGTTGCAGAGATGGACAAACTGACTTTTTTATTGGTGATCCAGTTTTGGTCTCCAACAATTCATGTAAATAATGAAATGAAGTTTATTGTTATTTTCCTTGGGGATAATTGCCAGCATATCAATTTCAATCAATGATTTGGGTGCCCTGTGATTTGGAATTTTCCAGATTTAATGTACCCGAGGAAGCCCCCTTCACTGCAGTACTGAAGTTCGCAGCAGAGGAATTTAAAGTACCTCCTCAAACTAGCGCTATCATCACCAATGGTAAGTTCTCAAATGTATTTTTGATGTGAGGCCCCTTTAGATCCTAAAGGGTTTGGTTTGAAAGCAAAATTCTCGTAGTTATGCTTTTGAATGCTTGCACTTCTGTGTGTGTTCGCACCTAGGATCAATCAATTCATGGAAGTAAGTCTTTGGTGCCTAGTAAAATCAATGTTTCTTTTCACCTTTTCCAGAAACTAGGACCCTTAATTGAGTATAATTCAATCTGTTTACATTTATTTTTCATGCTATCTAAAATTTCTATGAATGCAATCGCATTTCTAGCTATGTATCTCTACTGATTAGTGATCCTGACTCCTCCTGAAAGGTTTAATAAGTTGGGTCGATCTTGCAAAGAGTAACTCAACAGTTGCCAAATGGTGGTTGCAATTTCAATTTTGGTGGAATTATACCACACGAGCATATTTTTTCCATGGCAAACAAAGGCCATTTAAACCTTTTACCTTTGGTCGCAGTCTAAGGAGACCAATTTATTTTGGCTTAGGTTTTCTTAAATTACTGAAATTGGATACTGTAGTTTGCCTTAGTAATGGTATTTACTGATAACCCAATATTTTTATTATTTCTGTTGATTATATTGATTTTGTTTAAACTTTAAAGATGACTTGAACAGGTTTATTTTGAAAAGAACTCAGCTTATTTGTAAATTGTTTTGCAGTTTTTTCCTAGAACAATACTTAATTCTACCCTTTTTGTATTCCTTTTTTTGTTTTTTTCTAAATATGGTTGATATCTAAGTCACAGGACACGTTCCCCAGGGTCCCGTGTCCCGTATTTTATGTATTGGACACGAAAATGGCCCTAATACGTGTCGAATACAATTTTCAACGTGTCATGAAAACTTGAATACGTATTCTACGTTTTCCGTCGTGTCCTAAATTTCAAATACGCATATTTGGTTTGTAGAATACGTTGCCCTAACGTATTTCGACATGTTGAATACGTATTGCGAAAACAACATAATTTAAAGCCCACGCGTTGGTCTAATCTTATTTAATTTTGACCTTATCTAATGTAATCCTAACTAATCTTGATTAACTATTGACAGTTGTGCAGCGTGCTTGTGCTTCTACCTAGTTTCACATATAGAATTGAATGTTAATTAATTGCAATTCAAGCAAGTTGTATGCACGTC
>APFE030227281.1:908-37835 GCA_000404065.3 Pinus taeda | reverse complement strand
GTTTCACAAAGGTTAGCCATCTTGATCATAATAAAAAAACCTTTAATCCCTTGAGAGAGCCCTCTCAGGCTAAGGAGGCTAAGCCTTAGCTAAAATATTGGTTTGAAACAGTTACTTGAAGTCTTCCTGGTCTGCAGCCTTCCTGGCCCTGATTTTGAGATAACAATAGCAACGAGCAATCACACATAACAACAATATAATATGGAGTTCACCCAAAACTCTTGGGCTATGTCTCCTTGAGCTCTAGTCAACTAGGCTCTCTGGGATTATGGCATAAGTGCTTTTATAAGCTCCACGCTCAACTCCACTGGTTTACACTGAACATAATGGGCTTAGAACACCATCTTATCCCTAGCTCTGAAGCTCTTCGACTTTCTAGCTCTGGCTCTGGCTCTAGGCTCTTGGCTCTGGCTCTATGAGCTATCAACAATTCACTTGACCTCCAAGCGACTGCCTCAACAACTTTTAGCTCTCTAGTTTTTCGCTCGACCTCCAAGCGACCCCAAAAACTGCCTCAGCTACCTGAGCTTCCCCGCTACCTCGTCAATTGAGCTCTCTGGCTTTCTTGAGGCATCCTTCCAGCTCTGCTGGACTTCCTCCATGTGTTGTTCGGTGACCACTACTGTTGGACTGCTGCCTTAAATCCTCTCCTGAGTTGCTTGTAGTTGTGTGAGCTTTGCTTCAATGGAAGCTATAATTGTATGTGCCTCATCAATCTATGGCTATAGGTGCACTTTTAAGACCGCTTCTTTGTGTCGAGCGACATCCACCAATTCCTTGAGTGCCTTTACCTGCTACATCCATGCAATCCATTGTGTAAGGGCAACCATCTGTGCGGTCCCTTTTACCTCATCATATTTTTGTTGTATCTCGCGTGCCTCTATCTTTAGGTGCTCCACATTCGGGCCCTCCTGCAGGGTGGTTAGGACCTCGAATGACTGTTCAAATAGCTTCATGCAATTTGTCACTGCACTGTTAACCACCATGATCACTGTTGTAATTGTGGTGGTACATTGTTCCTTAACCTCCGACAGGGTTGAAGGCTGAGCCTTCAACTGTAGCTCTGCGATCTACTGGTTCAACGCTAGCTGAACCTTGGCCATCTCTACTCTAGCGTCGTGCACCCTTGTGGCCAACTTGCAAATGCGTGCCTCCTCCAGTTCTTCTACCTGAATGTCCAATTCTGAGACCATCTAGTAGGCTTCCTCTATCACCTGCATAATCTGTTGATTTTGCTTGACTGCCTCATTGCGCTGTAGGTCCAAATATTCAATGTTGATGTGCTGCTCACTCATCACATACAGTGTGCAACTCTCCCTAGGTCGAAGTTCTATGGTGACTCCATCCTTGTAAGAGGTAGAGTGTCTACTGTGGGAATGCAACCATGTTCAACCCTACCCCTTTCAAACTACTCACCATGGGTCTGTCGACTTCCTTCTCTGTAGTAAGGGCCCCATCTAGTAGCACGATCGTATTGGTCACCCTTGTGTGCAACATTTCCTCAGCAACCGAAGTGTCGACTATGAGGCTGGTGGACACTGCGCCAGCCTGTGGAGTGTGAACCTCCAACTCTTGCAACTCTATTTGAAGAGCCCCCAATTTCTCCGCGATGACATCCCTCACCATTTCACCGATATCATGCAAATCCCCTTCACTGAGGGTGATTGGGTCGAAGGATGTTTTGGATGCCTTGATCTTCATTTGCAGAACTGTCTGCTCGTGTGGTTGCGAATGCTTGAGCTAGGTGGATGTCATCTATGGTTCTGTGCCACCTTGTTCTGTGTCTATCTCTGGTTTGGGCGAAGGTGACTTTTGTCCTTCGCTCTCTTCTTGTCCTGTTTTCTGCTGATGTTCCAATAACTTTGTAGCATTGCACTCTGCCTGGGCCTTAGTTACTGCTTCCTCTTTCCCGCGCTTCTCTTCCAGCTGCACCATTCAAAGCTTTGTCTCTTCCTTATTGCGTTGCACAGAAGACTTATCCATTTCCACCATGGATTCAGCTAGAGCACGACACTCCAGTAGCCAAGACTCAAGGACTGCGAATATTACATCGTTGGTTGCCAGGTATGGTAAATCATGCCATGTCTTCGTAGGGTCCTTCCATGCCCTAATGAAGACATGGTGGAAATCTGCTTTGAACTCTACAAAGCTCTACAAACTGTTGTGGAATGTCGGCGATAATTGTGGCTTACAATTGATCCCCATATGGAAGTTCATCTCCATTAGCACCCAGAATATCTTGCCTTCTCTGATCTACTACACATCCTTGGTCGCCCATAGCGAAGCATACTTCATTGCCTATGGAAGGTCTGGCATGACCAAAGGGGACTAGCTATATTCAGGTAGCTCCCACACCACCAGTACGATTGAAAATAGGAGCCATGTGTAATGAAATGTTTTTCCCTGCACCTATGCCTCGCGACAGTTCATATGGAACTCATTGCATAGATAGTTTGACCAGTTGAATTGGACCCCTTCTGCGCATTGTGCTGCTAGTGCAATCACTAGCACGGGCACCTCGTCCACGTGGCACTTTTGCATCACCTTCTATGCCAATATTTGTGTTGCGACCTTAACTGCAAGGTTATTAATGCTGGAGATGGCATACCCTCACTTCTTCTTCTCCAACTTAAACTTCTTTTTCATTGCCTCCATGAGGGCCAACTCGCCACCTTTTCCCTCTGAAATATTTTTTGGGTCCTCTCCTGAGCAAGGTAGCCGTGTAATCCAGTGAATCAGATGGTCTATGATGGGGATGGGGTCCCCCAGCCAGAAGCACCCATCATGCACCAAGAAGAGCAGTTGTCTGGTCACTGGGGCATGGTGGTAATGCGGCACCTAGAGAAGGTTTAGCAACCTGACCTTATCTACACCTCTGAGCCATTTGCACAGCTCCAATCCAATCATTCCAGCTATCATGTCGATCTTCTGGAGCATCAGCTTCTCAATCACTAAATGCGGGAACTTCTCATGGTCTGCGAGGTCCCAATATTCAAATTTCAACATAGAAACCTGCACCAAGTGCAACCCCTCAAAGATAATATCATCTGGGAGCAACGAAGTTTGTAGAGAGCTCTTGCTCTCATATATATTCTTCAACACCTTGGCTTTACCCTTTCGTGGAGGAACATATTCAGGTAACCGGTTAATAGGGTCTGCACCATGGGTTTCAACTTCCATCTCTTCATCCTCCTCCTCCACCAAGATTTCTTCAGATTCCTCCTCGTTGGCCTCCAAATTAATGGCCTTCCCCTTTTCCTACAATGTGAGCTTGGTCCTAAGTGGATTTCTGGGTGAGACGCACACTAGGATCATGGCCTGCTTATCCTTCTTAGGTCTCTGTGTTCACGGTGATTGAGGGACCTCAATGATTATTCTGGCGTTCTATGGGGCTTCCACTTCTGCAATTTCCTGCACAGCTTCCTCGGTTGTCGCTACTCCTGTGTCCATGGCTTCTTTGGGTGCTGACATAGCGCTACTCCACAGTTCCTTCAGTGTCTCGGGTAGTTGCTCAAGCAATGAATTCACTTTCAGAGTCTCGAATAAGTCTCGGTTCATGAATACTTGAGTGCGCAACAACTCAGTTATCAAATTGCCAAGTGTTATATGCTGGATAGCCACTTATAATTTATAGCACCTTTTGAATTTGAATTCGACCATTCCCCCCATATTCGACATTAATGCTAGATTGGTGGCAGATTTCCAAGAATCTAACCCACAAAATTCGCCTTAAATTCCTGTCGCCCGCTCCATTTGGCCTCAAACCAACCATCAAATCGTGAATAGTGACATTAACAGTCACTTTCTGGCAAACCTACATGCCAGTGCAACTGTCTTTGCACTGTCGAAGACCCTGTGACACTTCGCTACTGCGTGCAGCCATAACATCGTGCACTTCTTAGGCAGAATAGGTTATAGTCCCGCAGCTCCTTTCAGCTGCCTGGAGCGTTAAGACTATGCCACTTTCATATAGTCACATCACTGGATTGTCGGTGTATGGATTCAAGCGACTGCCATTCACCTTTCCTGGGAAGGGTTCTCCATTTAACTTGATCAGCTGTACCACGCCTCCATCGGTAATCTCCTTAATAAGATATAGCCCTAACCAATGCATCCTAAACTTTTTGGGGAATTTATCAAACTTACTATCGTACAACAGAACCAGATAATTTACCTTGAATGTGCGTAGCTTGATATGTTAGTCGTGCCATGCCTTTTCACGCTGATTTTGGACCTGCTGGTGAAATCCAGCCAAAAATCATTCTTCTTCAAGTTCATCCAACTGCACGAGCCTCTCCTCTAGGGCTCCGCGATCCATCATATTTGTGAGCGCTATTATGCGTAGACTAGGCATGATTTATTCCATAGGCATTATGACTTGCACTCCATAGACAAGCCTAAAAGGTGTATGTACCATCCGTTTCTTGTATGTCATATGATAAGCCCATAACATTGTAGGTATGGTATAGGTCCGAATCACTTCGTTGCGCATTACATACCTTAGTCAATGCATTTTCAAGCACTTTGTTGAATGCCTCAATTGTCCTGTTAGCCTGTGGGTGATAAGGTGTGCTCTTTCGATGATACACCTGAAATTCCTCTATTAGTGCGCTGATCGTCTCATTCAAGAAGTGCGTATCATGATCGCTCATCAAAATCTTTGGGCATCCAAATCGCATCAATACATGCTCAAATAGAAAATTTGTTGTAGTTGCACCTGTGCAATCCTTCACCGGCTGCACTTCTACCCAATGAGTCAAATACTCCGTCACAGTGATAATATACCTCACGCCCGTCTTTCCTTGAGGTTTAATAGGTCCTACAAAATCTATTTCCCACTTTTCGAAAGGTTGCAACATCATTTGTGGATTCAAAGGCATTTCATCCCTCCGTGATGGCCTTTCTGTCCATTGACATACATCACATGCCTTTCAATATGCTTTTGAATCTTGATGAAGGGTTGGCCACCACAATCCAATGCTTAGAATCTTCTGCGCAGTTTTTCTTCCTGCATAATGTCTTCCCGCGGCGCCCCCATGAGCATCCACGAGGATGTTACTTCATTCAAACTCGGGTACATACCTTCGTCGTATTTCATCATTCCCCATCTTATATAAATGCCTAGCAATGACAGAGAAATCTACCATGCGTACCACTAATTCCTTCTTCTGCTAGACAGAGTATCCTTCAGGTGTAGTTCTAGTTGTTAGAAAGTGTGTTATATCTTCAAAATGTCCATCCGTTACATGCACAACAAAGAGTTGCACGTCAAGTAATCTATCCTCCAAACTAGTAGGTTCCTCCCCTATCTCTATTCGTGATAAGTGATCTGGTCTTGCGTTCAATCATCTAGGCTTCACGACAACTTCAAAATCATATTCTTGGAAAAATAAAAGACATCTGCAAATTCGCCCCACCAACACAGGCTTATTGACTAGGTACTTTAGCATGGAGTGATCTATATACATCTTAAAGTGGCCTCCTAGAAAGTAGTGTCTATACTTAGGGAGCACATACACCATAGCTAGTGCCTCACGCTCAGTGGTGGAATATTTCTTCTCTTCTTTGGATAATTTGCATCTTGCAAACACGATAGGGTGATCCAAGCCTTCTCTGCCATCCTACATTAGTACTGCCCCCAACGTTATACACGACGCATCAACATGTACATGGAACTCTTTCTTCCAGTTCGGGAAGACTAGAAACAGTGCAGTAACCATATTTTCTTCCAATATATCCAGGCTTTTCTTACAGTAATCCTTCCAATAGAACATGACATCCTTCTTCAACGATTTTTACATCGGCACAGTGATCTGGGCATAACCTTTGATAAAAATTTTGCAATATCCCGTATGTCCCAGAGTAGCGCGCAACTGTTTCACACTTCTCGTCACTTCCAAGCTAAGAATCACTACGATCTTTGTGGGGTCTACCATTAGCCCTTATCTGCAAACCACATGCCCAATAGGTTCCCAAAAGGAACGAGAAACAAACAATTCTTGAGGATGAGCATGATTTGGTATCTTCGACAGGTATCCAACATCAAGCACAAGCTCACTACATGGTGCTTAACCAACCCAAATATAGTCCAGTCATAAAAATAGACCTCCAAGAACTTATGAATATATTCCTTGAATGTTGCAACAACCACATGAGAAAAGATAGCAGGCTCATTCTTCAATCCAAACAGCATGATAGTATATTGAAAGCAACCCCACTCAGTCACGAAGGCTGTCTTTCTCCTATCCTCCAGCGTGATTTTCATCTGGTGGTACCCCGGGAACCCATCAGTGAAAGAATAAGGTTTTGACCACCTACATTGTCCAATACTTCATCCATGAATGGAGTTGGGAAAGGATCATGCACACAGGCATCATTCAGTTTTCTGAGATCCACACATATCCTTATCTCATCCTTCTGCTTCTTCTCTTGCAACACCATCGGACTTACCCAATTGGATTCCTCCACATTCTCAATGATGCCTACTGCGAGCATTTTGTCTAGTTCTACGTGGACCTTCTCCTTTTATTTTAGATTTAAGCGGTGAGGCCTCTGCTTAACTGCCTTCGCGTCGGGCTTTAATGCGATCTTCATCACTCCTTGATCTTTGATTATTCCTTTCAAATTCGTAAACATGGTCGAGAATAAGTCCTGATATTCACGGAGTAATTCAACGACCTTATCCACCGTCGCATCATCCCAGTAGTCTCTGATCTTTGCAAATTTGGGTTCTACCTCCGTACCAATGTTCACCTGCTTAGTTTTCACTGGCGTGGTTATATCAGGGTCCACAATCTGTGGTCCTTGAACCTCATGGTGCCTTCTATTCCTGGAATGTTAATATTCTGTGGATCCTTATCCTTCTCTTCAGTAGTTACATTATAACATTTTAACATGCGACTCATCTGAGTAGCCCATGCAAGCTGAATCAAGTCTAAAGGCTCCTATGATAACCTAAAGATGGTTGTTTTCACCTCTTATAGTGCTTCATCAATACTGTCCCACCCACCCTCAAAACTAAAGGTCATTATGAATCCTTCGCGCAGGATATCCCATTCACCTGTCCCATGGCAGAGCTCTGTTTCTATATATTAGTCCATTGGTATAACATCTAGAGTATGATAGAATAGGTGCACCCACTATGGTTGTGGCTTTTCTCCATAGGCCTGCATCCACTTGTCCAAATGCATGCTTGGATCATCTTGCCCATCATACTTGTCTGTTAGTCGCATCTTAGGCTTCACAAATCATGTTTGCATCATTCTCCTACATTCGTGCTAATCATCAAATATTCCTTTGTGCATACCCCACCATCTTGCGGGCATAGTACGCAGTACCTAGTCCAAGGCCTGGAAGCATTTCTTTTCCAGGACCTCCCTTTTGAATGCATCCAAGAAGGTATCTACCTCATTTAGACCATGATCAGTAGGCGGATCTCTTACTTCTATCAACACGCAGTGCAACAACCAGTTCATCATGTTGCAATTCAACGTACTTACTTCATGTAACCGATTCTGCCATCGTTCTACTTTTTCATCAGGATCTTAAGTGCAGGAACTCTCGTTCTATCATGTAATCCATCCATCCATGAAGGGATTCACCTAGTTTTGGTCTCACACTGTTATCTTGTAGATGCAGTCCAGATCATCATCACTCTCATAGTCGCAGACCGGTTCCGTATAGCAAGATCCCTCAGCAAGATCTAGGGGTATTATTACATGCAGTGAATTCTTCTCAAAGATCATCTTCCGCTTCTTTAGATTAATTACCCCGTTCATATCAATAGCCCAGTCAATTCCCAAGAGTGCGGGGTAGGGATTTTGTCATAAAAAATCTCTATTACTTCAAAATCTGCCAGCGCGCTTTCTCCCTCAGTATCCACAGTTACTCCCTGCAATTGCCCCATGGGGATGATTTGCTGCTGGTTTGCTGAAATGTGGCAACAAGAATATTCCAATTTTAATTTGTCCTTGAATTAAAATTGCGAATTAAAAAAGAATTTAGTCTCACAAGCTGCTTCAAAATAATTAATTAATTCACTATGGATTAATTAGTTGGAGAAATTCAAGCTAGAAGTCTTTCTGTAGTCACGCAAAAGTTATCCCTTAGATTAAGGAGATTATCCCTTAATTAAGGATATAAGGTTGAGTTATATTTGAGTTGTAATTAGCTAGCTCAGTTTACTGAGTTAAGTCTAGTTAAATTAGTTCCAAAGTGTTTGAGGAACTAATTGTGAGCTATCAGTCAGTTGATGCATGCATGCACTCAAGCAGTGTACTCCAGATAACTAAAGATTCCCTCATCAGAAACTCATCCATGTCTATTTTGAAAAATACCTAGTTCAGCTAAATATTAAGGACAGTGTACTATCAGTTGCATGTGTTTTCCTATAAAGAAAAATCATGCATGCAGAAGAAATTCCTTGAGGATTGAGCAGTTCTGGCAGTGTGTTAGAGCAGTGTGTGAGATCAGTGTTACACTTGGTAACAAGAGATCATCCACAAGGAACAACGCAAGGAAATAGGAGCTTGGAGGGTAGAGAGGAAGGCTGGTGAGAAGCCATGATTTCCTGTGAGCATCTGTGAGGATTGTACTGAGAGTTGGCTAGTTGTGAGAGCTAAGGCTTTGTATAGTTCTGATATATTTCCACCTTGTATGATAATACAAATAGTGGGGATTTTAGGTGAGGCTTTCCCCAAAGTATTTTCATGTATATTGTGCATTGATTCTTCTTCTTCTTGTTATATGTGTTCAACTCGATCTTACCCGATATTTAAGCTTCCGCAAATTGATAATAGAAGTAGGTTATAGTATTTTGATTTGATGTATATTGCGTCATCGAGTTAACCTACAGTCAGATTTTCTACATGGTCTTAGTGTGAGATTTGTAAAGAATTTGCAAAATTTCTACATGGTATCGGAGCCAAGTTTATCAGAGCTGTGAAAAGTATACTGAGAAGAGAATTCGAAGTTTGAAGTTTGAGGTTGTAGGTGCAAATCGAATTCATATCATACTTTAATTAAGATGGGACATTATGCGACTAATTGCCCATCGAAGAAGTCCATGAAGGGATCCTCGGATGGATCGAAAGGTGAGGCATTAGCCTCTCAGTTCAAAATGGACTTTACTCTCATTGCATGCATGGTGTCATTGATGATGGGTTGTGTCTGGTATCTTGACAGTGGAGCCTCATTCCACATGACTGGCGATAAAAGTTTATTCAGTGCCTTGGAGGAGAAAGACTTGAAGATATGCATAGAGATGGGTGACGACGAAAAGTATAGTCTTTCAGGACTGGGCACGGTTACTTTTTAGAGGGAGCATGGAGCTCCTATCACCTTGAAAAATGTGAAATATGTGCCTGCACTAAAGAAGAACGACTAATGTTAGAGGACAAAGGGTACGATGTTGTCGTTAGTAAAGGAAAGGTGTTCCTAAGACACATAGCCATGGGTTAGACCTAGAGGATAGGGATTTAGATGAAGAATCTCTATAATCTATAGGTAGATGATTGTGCAGCATTAAGTACTAAAGCAGAATTGGTGCAAAGCCAAGACATTGGCGAGTTGTGGCATAGGAAGTTGGGCCATTTGCATCATGTGGCTTTGAAGATAGCGCAATAGATATCTACGAGACTTCCCAAAGGTAAACTTGAGAAAATTGACACATGCAAAGGTTGTACCTTGGGAAAGTACACCAAGTCTTCCTTTCATGATCGAGATAGTCGAGTGAAGGCTATCTTAAAGTAAGTTCATACTAATGTGTGTGGAACATTCTCGACGGCATCCACAATGAAGCAAAGTTATTTTGTGATTTTCATTGATGATTATTCTCGTAAATGATGGATTTATTTCATGCAGAAGAAGGACCAAACCTTCACAAATTTTTGTGAGTTCAAAGCTTTGGTCAAGAAAGAGTTAGGGAAGAAGATCAAGGCCTTGAGAAGTGACAACAGTAGAGAATATGTCTCTCAAGAGTTTAATGAATTCTGTGCCATGGAAGGAATTAAATGAGAGTTGATGGCACCTCATAACCCACAGCAAAATGGGGTGGCCCATAGGAAGAACAAAACTATTGTAGGGCCAGCACAGGAATTGCTGCATGAACAAGGCCTAACACTTCACTTGTGGGCTAAGGCATGCAACACAACAGTTTATTTGCATAATAGAAGCTTGCATAACATACTTGGAATGAAGACACCAGAGGAAGCTTTCTTTGGTAAAAGACCAGATGTGGGTCACTTCAGGATCTTTGGCTCATCGGTATATTGCCATGTGACAAAGGATGCATGGAAGAAGCTTGAGCCGACAACAGAGTTGGGGATATTTGTGGGGTACACTCATACACCTCACAACTATCCAGTGTACTTACCTACCAATCAGAGGATAGTGGTTCATAGAGATCTCAAGTTTGATGAGAAAAAGGCCATGCGCGTTTCCCTTGAGAGGGAGCTCCAACTATAGGTTGTGGCGGAACTGATGGTTCCTAAGGAGGAGCAGCCTCAGACTAATGCAGAGTAGCCACATGTAGAGGTTCCAGGAGTGGAGACATCCACTCAAGCAGAGTCTTCCAAAGATGGACGGAAGTGCACAAGAGAAGCTGATAGATTGTTGGAGGATGCGAGACAGAATGTGGGAGCACCATCTTCTCAAGGTAGATAGAGGAGGTCACTTGAGAGGTACAGTGGATACATGGCCCTTGTTAAGGAATGTGTTGAGACTGAGCCATCTTCCTTTGAGGAAGTAGTGTAGTACCTGATTTGGATTGATGCTATGACATCCTCTTCAACAATTTTTCCATCGCCATAGTGATCTGGGCATAGCCTTTGATTAAATTTATGTAGTATCCCGTATGTCCCAGAGTAGCACACATTTGTTTCACATTTCTCGGCACTTCCAAGTCCAGAATCATCATGATCTTTGCGGGGTCAACCATCAGCCCTTGTCTGCAAACCACATGCCCTAATAGGTTCCCAAAAGGAATGAGAAAAAGACACTTCTCCAGGATGAGCTCAATTTGGTATCTTCGACAGGTATCTAGCATCAAGCACAAGCTCGCTACATGGCACTTAACCAGCCCAAATATAGTCTAGTCATAAAAATAGACCTCCAAGAACTTATGAATATAGTCCTTGAATGCCTCAACAACCACACATGAAAAGATAGTAGGCGCATTCTTCAATCCAAATGGCATGAGAGTATATTCAAAGAAACCCTACTCAATCGCAAAGATTGTCTTGCTCCTATCCTCTAGCGTGATTTTCATTTGGTGGTACCTCGAGAATCCATTAGTGAAAGAATAAGCTTCTTGACCACCTACATTGTCAAACACTTCATCCGTGAATGGAGTTGGGAAAGGATCATGCACACAGGCGTCATTCAATTTTCTAAGATCCAAACATATCCTTATCTCGTCCTTATGCTTCTTCTCTGACACCACCATCAGACTTACCCAATTGGATTCCTCCACATGCTCAATGATGCCTACTGCGAGCATTTTGTCTAGTTCTACGCGGACCTTCTCCTTGTATTTTGGATTTAATCGGTAAGGCCTCCTCTTAACTGCCTTTGCGTCAGGCTTTAACGTGATCTTCTTCACTCCTAGATCTCCTATTATTCCTTTCAAATTCGTAAACTTGGTCGGGAATAAGTCCTGATATTCATGGAGTAATTTAGCAACCTTATCCACCGTTGCATTGTCCTAGTAGTATCCGATCTTTGCAAATTTGAGCTCTACCTCTGTACCAATGTTCACCTTCTTAGTTTTCACTGGCACGGTTATATCAGGGTTCTCAATTTGTGGTCCTTGAACCTTATGGTGGCCTTTTGTTTCTGTAATGTTAATATTCCATGGATCCTCATCCTCCTCTTTAGTAGTTACATTATAACATTCCAGTGAGTGACTCAGTTGAGTGGCCCATTTAGGCTAAATCAGGTCTAAAGGCTCTTGCGGTATCCTAAAGATGGGTTTTTTCACCTCTTGTAGTGCTTCATCAATACTATCCCACCCATCCTCAAAACTAAAGGTCATCATGAATCCTTCACGCATGGTATCCCATTCACCTGTCCCATGGCGAAGTTCTATTTCTATATATCAGTTCATTGGTATAACATCTAGGGTATGACAGAATAGGTGCACCCACTCTAGTTGTGGCTTTTCTCCATAGGCCTGCGTCCACTTTTCCAGATGCGTGCATGGATCATCCTACATATCATACTTGTTTGTAATTCACACCTTAGGCTTCCCAAATCGTGTTCACATCATTCTCCTACATTTGTGCCAATCATCAAAGCTTCCTTTGTGCATACCCCACCATCTTGCAGGAGTAACACACAGTACGTAGTCCAAGGCTTGGAAGCATTTCTTTTCTGGCACCTCCTTTTCGAATGCATCCAAGAAGGTATTTACCTCATTTAGACCATCATAAGTAGGTAGATCTCTTACTTCTGTCGACATGCAGTGAAACAAGTGGGTCATCATGTTGCAATTCAATGTAGTTACTTCGTGTAACCGATTCTGCCATTGTTCTACTTCTTCATTAGAATCCAAAGTGCAGGAACTCTCATGCTCCCATGTAATCTGTCGATCTGCAATGGGATTCACCTAGTCTTGGTCTTGCATTGTTATCTTGTATTTGCAATCTAGATCATCATCACTCTTATAGTCATGGACCGGTTTCGTATAGCGAGATCCCTCAGCAGGATCTAGGGGTATTATTACACACAATGACTTCTTCTCAAAGATCATATTCTGCTTCTTCAGATTAATTACCTCGTTCATATTAGTAGCCCATACATTCCCAAGAGCGTGGGGTAGGGATTGCTGTCATCAAAAATCTCGATTACTTCAAAATTTGCTAGCATGCTTTCTGCCTCAATATCCACGGTTACTCCCTACAATCGCCCCATGGGTGTGATTTTCTACTGGTTTGTTGAAATGTGGCAACAAGAATATTCTAATTTTAAATTTTCCTTGAATTAAAATTGCAAATTAAA
This sequence comes from Pinus taeda, assembly GCA_000404065.3. NCBI lineage: Eukaryota > Viridiplantae > Streptophyta > Pinopsida > Pinales > Pinaceae > Pinus > Pinus taeda. The sequence continues at coordinate 24,839 of APFE030227281.1, read as the reverse complement.
ATCAAATTTAGTCTCACCAGTTGCTTGGAAATAGCTAATTAATTCATTATGGATTAATTAGTTGGAGAAATTCAAGTTAGAAGTCTTTCTGCAGTCATGCAACAATTATCCTTTAAATTAAGGAGATTATCCCTTAATTAAGGAGATAAGATTGAGTTGTATTTGAGTTGTAATTATTTAGCTCAATTTACTAAGTTAAGTCCAGTTAAATTAGTTCCAAACTATTTGAGGAACTAATTGTGAGCTATCAGTCAGTTGATGCATGCATGCACTCAACTAGTGTACTCCAGATAACTGAAGATTCCCTCATCAGAAACTCATGCATGTCTATTATGAGAAAGACCCAATTGAGCTAAATGTCAAGGAAAGTGTACTATCAGTTGCATGTGTCTTCCTATAAAGAAAACTCATGCACGCAGAATAAATTCCTTGGGGATTGCACAGTTCTGACAGTGTTTCAGAGCAGTGTGTGAGATCAGTGTTGCACTTGGTAACAGGAGATCATCCACAAGGAACAACGCAAGGAAATAGGAGCTTGGAGGGCAAAGAGGAAGGCTTGTGAGAAGCCATGATTGTCTGTGAGCATCTGTGAGGATTGTACTAAGAGCTGGCTAGCTGTGAGCACTAAGGCTTTGTATAATTCTAATGTATTTCCACCTTGTATGATAATACAGATAGTGGGGTTTTTAGCTGAGGCTTTCCCCAAAGTATTTTCATGTGTATTGTGCATTGATTTTTCTTCTTCTGGTTATATGTGTTCAACTTGATCTTGATCAATCTTTAAGCTTCTGCAAATTGATAGTTGAAGTAGGTTATAGTATTTTTCTTTGATGTATATTGCATTATCAGGTTAACCTATAGTCAGATTTTCTACATGGTCTTAGTGCATGACTTGTGGAGAATTTATAGAATTTCTACATGGTATCAGAGCCAAGTTTATCAGAGTTGTGAACAGTATACTGAGAAGAGAATTCTAAGTTTGAAGTTCGGGGATGTAGGTGCAAATTGAATTCATATCATACTTTAATTGAGATGGGACATTATGCGACTAATTTCCCATCAAAGAAGTCCATGAAGGGATCCTCGGATGGATTGGAAGGTGAGGCATTAGCCTCTCAGTTCGAAATGGACTTTACTCTCATTGCATGCATGGTGTCATCGATGATGGGTGTGTCTGGTATCTTGACAGTCTAGCCTCATTCCACATGACTAGCGATAAAATTTTATTCAATGCCTTAGAGGCGAAAGACCTCAAGATGTGCATAGAGATGGGTGACAACATAAATTATAATGTTTCAGGAGTGGGCACAGTTACTTTTTAGAGGGAGCATGGAGCTCCTATCACCTTGAGAGATGTGAAATATGTGCCTGGACTGAAGAAGAACTTGCTATCGGTTGCGATGTTGGAGGAAAAAGTCTACGATGTTGTATTCAGTAAAGGAAATGTGTTCCTAAGACACATAACCATGGTTCGGATTCAGGTGAAAATTCTCTATAAACTAGAGGTAGTTGATTGTGCAGCATTGAGTATGAAAGCATAATTGGTGCAAAGCTAAGACATTGGCAAGTTGTGGCACAAGTGGTTGGGCCATTTTCATCATGGAGCTTTGAAGATAATGCATCAGATATCTAGGGGACTTCCCAAAGGTAAACTTGAGCAAGTTGACACATGCAAAGGTTGTACCTTGGGAAAGTACACCAAGTCTTCCTTTCATGATCGAGACAGTCGAGTGAAGGCTATCTTAGAATGAGTTCATACTGATGTGTGTGGACCATTCTCGATGGCATCCACAGTGAAGCAAAGGTTTTTTGTGATTTTCATTGATGATTATTCTCATAAATGCTGGATTTATTTCATGCAAAAGAAGGACCAAACCTTCACAAAGTTTTTAGAGTTCAAAGCTTTGGTCGAGAAAGAGTCAGGGAAGAAGATAAAGGCCTTGAGAAGCGAAAATGGTGGAGAATATGTCTCTCAAGAGTTTAATGACTTCTGTGCAGTAGATGGAATTAAACGAGAGTTGATGGCATCTCATAACCCAAAGCAGAATCGGGTGGCTGAGAAGAAGAACAGAACTATTGTAGGGGTAGCACAGGCAATGTTGCATGACCAAGGCCTACCACTTCACTTGTGGGTTGAGGCATGCAACACAACAATTTGTTTACAAAATAGAAGCTCGCATCACATACATGAGATGAAGACACTAGAGGAATCTTTCTCTGGTAAGAGACCAGATGTGGGTCACTTCAGGATCTTTGGCTCATCGGTATTTTGCCATGTGACAAAGGATGCATGGAAGAAGCTTGAGCCGACAACAGAGTTGGGGATATTTGTGGGGTACAATAATACACCTCACAACTATCAGGTGTACTTTCCTACCAGTAAGAGGATAGTGGTTCATCGAGATCTCAAGTTTGATGAGTAGAAGGCCATGCGAGTTTCCCTTGAAAGGGATCTCCAACTACAGGTTATGGAGGAACTGATGGTTCCTAAGGAGGAGGAGCCTCAGACTGATGCAAAGTAGCCACATGCAGAGGTTCCAGGAGTGGAGACATACACTCAAGCAAAGTCTTCCAGAGATGGATGGAAGCACACAAGAGAAGCTAACAGATTGTTGGAGGATGCAAGAGAGAAAGTGGGAGCACCATCTTCTCAGCGTAAACAGAAGAGGTCACCTGAGAGGTACACTGGATACATGGCCCTTGCTGGGGAATGTGTTAAGACTAAGCCATCTTCCTTTGAGGAATCAGTGCAACAACCAATTTGTGTTGATGCTATGGTGGAGGAGTATGACTCCATAGTTCGTAACAATGTTTGAGACATGGTTTCGAGACCAGAGAACAAGTCAGTTGTGAGTTCCCGTTGGCTTTACAAGGTAAACCAAGCTACTGATGGTAGTGTGGAGAAGCATAAGACAAGATTTGTTACCCATGGCTTTTCACAGGTCGAGGGGATTGACTATGATGAGATTCTTGCTCCTATCACAAGGTACTCACCTATCAGATCTATGTTGGCACTATCAGCACAGATGGGTTGGAAGATCCATCAGATGGAAGTGAAGACTACATTCCTCAATGGCGAGATTGAGGAGGAGGTGTACATAGAGCAGCCGAAAGGTTTTCGACCTTCGATCATGAGTCGCATGTGTGCCGACTCAAGAGAGCGTTGTATGAGATGAAGTAAGCACCTCATGCTTGGTACACTAGGATAGACAACTACTTCATTGGGTTGGGCTTCACAAAGAGTGAAGTGAATGTGAACCTGTACAGCATCCTGGTGAAACATAAACTGTTGATCATCGTACTTTATGTTGATGATCTCATATTGACTGGTGATGATCAGTTGATCGTGTCTTGCAAGGAGGACCTTGCAAGAGAATTCGAGATGAAAGACATGGGTCTCATGCATTACTTCCTTGGCATGGAAGTGTGGCAAAATGATGAGGAGTTGTTTGTGTCTTAGGGAAAGTATGCCAACGAGATACTCAGGAGATTCCACATGGAGAAGTACAAGCCCATGCAGAATCCTCTAGCTGGTAACTAGAGGAAGGAGGATGCCACTTCAGGAGAAGTAGTGGACGCTACTATGTATAGGTGGCTTGTGGGTTCATTGATGTATTGTTAATAAATGGCTAGATTTGTGCTATGAGGTGAACCAGCTGAGTCAAGCGATGGTTCAGCCTACTAAGATATTTTGGAAGGTGGCAAAGAATGTATTGAGATACCTCAGAGGCACATCTTAGTATGGATTATGGTATAGACAGATAGAGGGAGTGAAGCTGCAGAGCTTCACTAATGTAGATTGGGCAGGGAGTCCATCAGATCGCAAGATCACATCATGAGGGATTTTCAAACCTTGGGTCAGCGGCAGTTTCTTGGTACAGTAGGAAACAGAGGTCGGTTGCACTCAACTCGAGAAAGGCTAAATACATGGTTGCAAGTTAGGCAGCATGTGAGGCCATTTGGATGCGGAAAATCCTAGTTGGTTTGATTGATCAGAGGATGGATCCAACTGTGATCTATTGTGATAATCAGAGTTGTATCAAACTCTATGAGAATCTAGTATTTCATGATAGTTCCAAGCACATCGACATATGGTATCATCATCTCAGAGAATGTGTAGCAAGGAGGATCATGTTGCTGTAGTATATTTCGATAGAGGTTAAATATGCTGACATTTTGACAAAGGCATTGTCAAAGTGTAAATTTGAGTTCCATAGAGACAGGATCGGGGTGGCAAATAATCCCTTTCTTGTTGAGAGGGAGTGTTGAAATGTGGCAACAATAATATTCCAATTTTAATTTGTCCTTGAATTAAATTTGTGAATTAAAATCAAATTTTGGTCTCACTAGCTTCTTGGAATAATAATTAATTAATTCATTATGGATTAATTAGTTGGAGAAATTCAAGTTAGAAGTCTTTCTGCAGTCATGCAATAGTTATCCCTTAAATTAAGGAGATTATCCCTTAATTAAGGATATAAGATTGAGTTATATTTGAGTTGTAAGTTAGCTCAGTTTACTAAGTTAAGTCCAATTAAATTAGTTCCAAACTGTTTGAGGAACTAATTGTGAGCTATCAGTCAGTTGATGCATGCATGCACTCAAGCAGTGTACTCCAGATAACTGAATATTCCCTCATCAAAAACTCATACATGTCTATTCTGAGAAATGCCTAGTTGAGCTAAATGTCAAGGACATTGTACTATCAGTTGCATGTGTTTTCCTATAAAGAAAACTCATGCATGCAGAAGAAATTCCTTGAGGATTGCATAGTTCTGACATTGTGTTAGAGCAGTGTTACACTTGGTAACAAAAGATCATCCACAAGGAACAACGCAAGGAAATAGGAGCTTGGAGGGTAGAGAGGAAGGCTTGTGAGAAGCCAAGATTTCCTGTGAGCATCTATGAGGATTGTAATGAGAGCTAGCTAGCTGTGAGAGCTAAGGCTTTGTATAATTTTGATGTATTTCCACCTTGTATGATAATACAGATAGAGGGGTTTTTAGCTGAGGCTTTCCCCAAAGTATTTTCATGTGTATTGTGCATTGCTTCTTCTTCTTCTGGTTATATGTGTTTAGCTTGATCTTGCTCGATCTTTAAGCTTCCACAAATTGATAGTAGAAGTAGGTTATAGTATTTTTCTTTGATGTATATTGCGTTATCTTGTTAACCTACAATCAGATTTTCTACATGGTCTTAATGCAAGATTTGTAGAGAATTTGCAGAATTTCTACATGGTTCACCATTCTCAGTTGAATCAGAGGCCATTGTAGCACGGGTCTCCCTATTTTCTCCTATGTATTCTTTGGTAGAACATTCGCATCTGATCCAAAATCCAGAATAACTTGATCCATCTCGTATTCTCTGATTTGCGCGGTGAGTCTCATTTCACGCCCCATCCTTGTTTTATGTTTTCTGATCTTTCGGACTATGCATGTTTCTCCTAGCACAGTCTTAGCACATCTGCTGATGAGTTCCTATAACCCTTTCATAGCCTTACTATCACGCAGTAACTTCATATAGGTTTCCAGGAAAGTTGTGAGCATGGAGGGATCCATTTTCGGCTCAGGTTGTTCTTTGCTTCCTGAAGTGGAGGCCTCAGCGAAGCTCTTCTTAGCTTCCATGAAGGTTTCCCGAGTGCTCTCCAAATCAAACTTGACTTCTTTCATTGGGTCTTTGCGAACCCAGGTACTATCTTCTAGCTGTTTTCCCTTATCAACTCCCGTCACGATTCCACTTCAGAGCACCATATATACGTTCGAATCTTCCTCACGTGGTTCAGACCTCATCATATGTAGGTTCTAAATCGGGGGAGGTGGTAGTTCTCCTTTGTCACACATCCTAGCTATCAGCATAGGACAATCTTCTATCTCATGATCAAACAACATGTAATACTTGTAGGACGGGCGCGTTGGATTAGTGCAGTCACAGGCATAGTGTCCTGGCCCTTCGCAATTATAGCAAATCAACTGTCCGCGACCTCTACTAGGTCCTCCTCTGCCTTGGCCTCTCCTGCACCCCTGAAATCTTGTCCACGCCATTCCTGCATTTTAGTCAAGGGGTCACGTTTCAGCCTAAACTCTATAGGCAGGCGTTCTATCCATCATCAATTCATAGCTCTTGCAAGTATGCTCATCATGTCCCACCAACCTACAAAAGTTATAGAACAAATGTTGTTGAGTTTGCATATACTTCTGTAGCAAATGGCAGTTATCCGTGGCATGCTTTCCGTCTACTCGACAGATAGCGGACCACAAAGTAGGCATCGCGCTAGGTCCTGCTTAAGCTTATGGCCTTAGAGACATCGGTCCTCCTCCTGCAAGGTAATTTGTAAATACCAAGCAATGGTCTTTTTCATGACCATGACACTTGCATTTCACGCACCATACTTCTTCGCGTACTTCTGGTCGAACCGTCCTATATTGCTTCAAGCTTTATATCCCAAGGCATAAATTCTTCATCTGCGTGTGAATCTGTTGAACTCCCATATTAGGATCTTGCATCAAGGTCTCATGTAGTCTAATGGTAATCTCTATGGCCTTTGCTTGAGTTGTTATATTCTATTGCGACAACGCACTCCTCAAGTGTGGTAGTAGTGAAGCTACAAACCACTTGCAGTGTTGTCCATACATCATATTCATGTTTACTTCATGAATCATACATTTCATCCTCTGATTTAGTTCCCATGGCATCTCACCTTGTAGCATCGTGATTTCTTTGAATCTAACAATCAACTACGCTTCATATTTAGCCCTACTAAATTCCCTATTTAGTGCTGCTTCGATGTCTGCTACTCTCGCATTTGGGTTATCATTGGTGTACTTAATATACCAGGTTAGTGCATGATCCTGCAGGGCACTAACCAGTGTTGCTTTCTTTATATGGTCATCTGCAACACCTTGAGCTTCCCATACAGCCTTCACTATGAACCAGAATTGGTCCAGGTCCTCATTTCCCAAGCCTTTGAACAAAGGCAACTTCACCATGCTCGCAATACTGAATCGCGGTGGTGGTGGAGGTGGTATGGGTGAAGTTAGAGGTGATGGAGGTGAAGTCGATGGTGGTGTGGGTAGAGGTGGTATTCATGGAATTCTTTGTCTTATCAGATGAATAGAACTTCGTGGAGATACCTTCGTGAGCTCTTCCTCATCCCCTCATGGAGGTGAAATCAAGGGGCTATGCTCTGGACCCTTATTTCCTTCATTTCTGTAAATTATTCCACTTCGCGTAGACTCAAACTTCAAGGTAACTGCATAACCCTTTTTTTGCACAACAACATTTTAATCAAAGTACTCAGAGATTTTACGTACTTACCTCACAGTCTTTTGAGAAAGCACCGCTCTGCCTCACTGTAGCTAACTGATGTGTCAACTATGAACTCAGTAACAAATCTTCCTATAATGTTATCAAGCCAATGATTGACGACGTGCACAATCTTATCCTCCGATGCTTCCAATATTTGCACTAGCTCCGGGGTCCACACAATAGGACCGTCAAGTTTCCACCTTCCTTGGCTATCTTATATATTCACAATCCACTTGTATAGATCAGTAGGGAAGGACATGAAAAATATTTCGTGGATCTCTGTATATAGGTATCTATCTAACCACTGTTCTTTTGACATCGTAGGTTTATGTTTTCTTGTGCCTCGAACTCGTGAATTCTTCTATCCAACCAGCCTTCGATTTCTTTCTTAGTTGGATTCCAATGATACAACATCACACATCTCTTATGCAGATTCTGGTTCTGGCAATGGAACCATTTATTGGCTTGAGGGGCCTGACCCGGGTTCAACATTATTTAGTCAAACAAATCCCTACACTACTAGCCCTTTTGGCATCACCTTGCGGAGCGCAGACTAAAGTCTCACTCGAAGCAGTATGGGTGTATGCTGGAACCAAGCTTCTACACCCTTGAGATGGTTGTGATGTTGGTTTATTCCAACTATACTTGCCTTTTTGCAGGTGACCTCACTCTCTGCTCTATCCTTTAGTACCTTTGTGAAGTGTTACAATCGGCTTTCATGCAGCCCTAACCATGGGCTACAGTCCTTTTGTGCTACTAGAGCAATGATTTGCGCTATCTCTCAAACTAGGTTAAGTATCTTACTTATCATATTAGCAGATTTTAGTTAGCTTTGTGTAAACATATGTTCTTACTTGCGTTCACTTAACCAATATATTTATACACATCCATGCATCATATAAGCATTAGAAGTGAAATTCATACCCAATATAACAGATGTATAAACATGAAATAAATACGCAGAATGATATAAAACTTCTCTTTGTTAATGATTCCCGACGGTTAGAGACTTGACTCGCCCTGCGCACTCAGCTGCAGGGGTCCATGCACTCAACTACAGAACCTCTACCTATGCTATGACCTAAAACTTAAACTTACACTTCAGAGCTATCTTGCATACATCTTCATTGCTTAGACATTGTGTCTCTAACTACTTAGAGCTTAGCTCTATTTATACAATCCTATGGTCCGCGGACCATGGGTAGATCTTCTACAGCCGACATTACATTATCAAGATAAGGGAAAACAACCCTATGACTCTTTAACAACTACGCACTCCACGTCCACAAAATGCAGAGTCTTTACATTGGAATTACAAACTTGGACCAAAATCTGGGCTCTAATCCCCAAAACTGCCCTTGTGGGATCCCGCGCCCAACATGGGATTAAAGCAGACCTGGAGAGGGTCAAATAAATTACACAGATTCCCTTCTCGATGAACAAAAAATCTATGCAATCCTTACTGGGGAAAATCAACTTTCTCTGTAAGTTCATCTTTGATTACACTCAAGTTATCAAGCCAATACAGGAGATGGTAAAGAAGGATGCGATCTACATATGGGATAAAAGGGAAAAGGACGTGTTTTCCCATATAATGAAACCTATAGTAGAAGCGCCTTCTCTATACAGCAGAGATTTCAGCAAAGATTTTTTTCTCTACACTTTTTCTTTTGACATTTCTCTTGTCAGTGTGCTTACGCAAAAGGACGATCAGGACAATGAGTGACCAATATCTTTCATGAGCACTGGTCTTCAGGGACCTAAACTCAGTTATCCCACTATTGATAAATAATATTATGCAGTATGCAGGGCGTGAAGTACTTTCGACCCTATCTTTTGAAAAATCATTGTATTATCTTTGTTTCACACCCAACAATCAAATCATTGTTTGTTAAAAAAGAGCCGGGAGAGAGAAGAGTGAACTAGATGACCGATTTACAGGATTACGATTTAGAGCTCAACCCAGTTCACACAATCAAGGGCCATGGTCTATGTTGAATAACAGCAGAAGTAGTGGATGCAAAAGAAGAAGAAGATCCCTTTGGATGGGAACAGGAAATCAAAATGTACAATGTAGATCAAACTTCACCCACTATTATCACATAATATTGGTACGCACATGTGTGCCAATACCTTGAGCACAACAATGTTCCCTCCCATTCATCTGCACATTAGAAGAAGGCACTTAGACTCAAAGAATCATCCTACCCGTTGGTGCATGGGGTGATTTTTAGAAAGCACCATGTTGGATTATTTATCAAGTGTTTGGAAGCACATGATTTAGAGAAAGTATTGTGTGATATCCACGATGGACCAGTCGGGGGACATTTTGTGGGAAACACAACTGTGCATAATATCATGTGGGTCATTTTCTATTGACCCACATTATTCAAGGATGCTCATGCTTATGCCCGCAAGAGTTTGGTATATCAAAGGTGTGTTGGATGAAACAAGAAGCCAACCACCCCATTGCAGCCTATCGCAGTGGAAGGACCTTTTCAATAGTGGGGCTTGGATGTTATTGGAGAAATATTTTCACATTCATCATAACAACACTATTATATCCTCACTGCCATAAACTACTTTACATGATGGACAAAAGAAGTTCCGCTTAAAAAGGTGAATGATCAGAAAGTCATGAATTTCCTTCAATAGAATATCATTTCTAGGTTCGACATTCCTACTTCGCTTGTTTTTTATAATGGAACATACTTTTCATTGCTAAAACTCTATGATTTTGCATTAGAAAATGGAATTGTATTGAATCATTTAGCTAATTATTATCCACAGGGGAATGGTCTTGCTGAGTTCAAAAATAAGAACCTCATCTATATCATAAAAAAGACCATATTCTCTGAACAGAAGAACCGACACTCCACTTTTGATAAATGCTTTATCGGTTGACTGAGTCATGCCAAATCCCTCTCTAAACACCTCCCCTTACTTCCTAGTGTATGAAAAAAATTCACCCTCCCTCCTAATGTTTACTTGCCCGCTCTCCATATTTCGGAAGGATCCTAAGGCAAGCCATGCTTTTTACTCCAGCATAACCATTCCATTTGCGTGATGTAAATAATGTTGCGTGTCAATGTGTTTCCTGGCTTCTTTGTGTATCACTTAGTTAAAAGAGAGTATTTTTACAATTCAACATTTGGCTAACCTTTTATCCATGTTCCCTGTGTTGGTTTTATCTTTTGGTCGATGAAGTTTTGACGGAAAATATGATACATCCATAAGGAGAGTTTTGTTTAAACCATGAACTAGTGTCTATTCAGGAAAACATCATTCCCACACCCAGTTTTTATGTTTCGGTGTTGTCATGCCTATCCAATTAGTAGAGGAGGAGAAGGGGAAAAATGTAAATGAACAAAGATAAATCAAAGGTCTCTATATGCTTCTTTGAAGGAACAACCTCATCTTCTCTCAATAAGTAGGGATACCTCTTCCACCCATTAAATGAATAAGTTCCAATTCACATACATATAAAATAAATAAATAAAGGTGAAAAAAGATAAAGCCTTCCTGTACAGAGAGGTGAAGCAAGCAACTCTGCCGGGGTACTTTCCAAGCTCGCTGGCATCGAAGCAATGCTTGTGTTCCTGTAGTGACTCCTTTGGGGTATGATCAAGAATCTCTAGTAGTGGAGCAATGTTTTTTTTCCTATATTGACTTTGTTGGGGTACTATCTAGGCCTACTGGCAGTAGAGAAACACCACAAATAAAAAAACATACTCTAAAAATCTTAATCTTGTGAACTTCACTACCCTTCCCAACTCAAAACTTTACGATATCATTGAATCTTATGATGTGTTCAACTAAGAAAGGTATAAGGGGACCATATTTATTCTCGAAGTATGTGGGGATACCAAATAAATCTACAAGATGAATAAATAATCCTCGAAGAACCAAGTCCCTCCACAAAAGAGTGAGAGAAGTTGGAATTCTACCAGTGTGTTGCCAAGTGTTGCAACTGCTACAACACCCTCTAAAATATTTTCCTTCACTCAATTTCAAGGCCTTCCTTGGTCTTGTACATTTCCATTGAAAACTTTGAAACTCATTTTCTGTATTTTATTGAGGAGTTTTTGTCCCCTTTGCAAGATAGGAAACAAGTCATCTTTTCACATGTTATTTGTTGCATCATGTATATAAGCATTTTTTGGCTGTTTCAAGAGGTCAGCTTTGTGTAAATGAGTTATTCTAACCATGTAAACATTTGTCACACTCATTTACAAAGTTCTAAGCACTACTGCACAAGAGATCACATTCATCGCAAAGTGTATCTTAAGTGTCACATTTGTCGTAAGTTGTCGTAAAGTTGTCGCACAAAGGGAAATGCATTTTCATGTGTCCTAGACAATCTATGTTGTTGTGTCATCAAGTATTCTAAGTGTGTGATCAGAGTCGAAGTATTATCATTGTTCACATCAATCTCACTGATCTCACACTTAGCCATTTTCTGAAAAGATTCCCCACCAACCAACGTAGCTTCACCCTGCCTCGCTAAACTACGCACTGTGTAGTCTCAGTGCTCTAGCTATTAACTTGCCTCTTAGCACTATCCAATTTTCATTTCTTCCCTCCCAGGACTACTCCATTGCACAATTTTAGTGCTCAAACCCTGACCTTAGCTCCCATAATTGCGCAATTCCTTCTCCTGGCCTGGCCTTAATTGCACATTGCGCAGTCACTAGCCTCAACCTCATCTCCTAAGTTCCTGAGATGTGCAATTACAAAATGGCCTAGTCTCCCTTGTCTCCCAAAATTGCGTAATGTGCTCTCCTAGTGCTCATCCCCTCAGCCTGTCACATTGATCTCCAAAATTGCATAGTATGTCCCCTCAGCCTTGCCTAAACTGGGCATTGTGAAGTGTCAAGGCTCAAGGCTCCCCTTGACTACTTGAATTATGCAATTGTTCAATCATTGAGTCCCTTTCCCAAATTTCCATCTAGTTTCGGCTTATTCAATTGATCAATATCCACAATCTTAGAATAGGGGGTTTTTGGACTGATGTCGTCTCGTCATGAGTGAATTGCATAAACATTTTCCTTAACATTGCATGGTCAGATGATGAAGAAGGAGATGAAGGAGCAAAAAATGTTGAAAGACATTCTTGTAGTTGAGTATGCAAGTTGATCAATCAAGATAAAGCAAAGGGACACCATTTTGTGATCACCATTCAAGACTTGAGATCATTGAAGATTCCTTATCATAAAGCCATGCGGAGGTAAAAAAAAAAAGAAGCATTCTCAAGCTGACCTGCAACACACAGTAGCAGAAGTGGCTTGACATTGCCACATCATCAAATAGTCTATGTCATCAGTGTCATGTCATGGCATGCCATGAGTTTTCACATGCCACACCATTTTGGCTAATAATGTAAATTATGTTTCGAAAATGTATTGTAGAGCAGAAGTCCAAAGGACATGTATGAAATATGAAGATTCATGTAAAGTTGAAAATTCATAGGAAGTCAAATAGTCATGAGGGTAGATAAAGAGTCATAAGGAAGGTGAAGCATCACTTCCTCATTGTTATATATACACCCTCATTGTAAGAGAAAAGCACTTTTCATCTTGGATCCTCCTACAAGGAATTAGAGAGATAAGCTACTTGCTTTGAGGAGAAAGGAGTGGTTCCAAAGCTCCACTATCGGAGCTACTTATTTTCATTGTATACATGTGTCTTGGAACTTTTACTTAATATAAGAAGTGCTATGGGCTAGCATGTTCTTCATGCATGGATTATGAATATTTGTAAGACTATTTTGTGAATGTTTGTAATTAATGTTTGCTTTCATCTGTGCTAAAGTAGTTGAAATATTTTAGTTATTTTAGTACTTATCATATTGAGAATGTGTTGTAATTTCTATTATCATTATCACATCCTCATGGACTATTCCGTTGGATATTAGAGAGATCTTCCTTATTACGTTGGTTTCCATGACTATCAGATCTCTATGGACTATTCCTCTTGATTTTGTATGGATCCTTATTGTTCATGTGTGTCTCTACTAGGGTGGTACTACTACCTCTCTCTTAGATGCTCACTTTTACTCCCCTCCATAGTGAAATAAATTTGACACGCATACGATAGAACACTTAGTAGGAACACCCCTTTCTTTTTGAAGGTGCATTTTCACTCCTCTCTCTTGCTGATAGTTAGAGGCAAGGTATATGTTTAAGATAACAAGGGATAGAGCCATCTTCTAGATGGGGATCCTATCCCAAATGGTGTGAGGTATAATTGGGAACACATATTGGGGAAACCCCTTGAATGTTGGTAGGTCCAGCACCGTCAACATAAATGTAGGCATTAAATTTGGATGAGCATTATTAGCATGTGAAGGAATGAAATAAGAGACAAAATGATAATTGAATATGAATTACTCACTCACTGGTGATGGCACATTGAAATTCAAGGGTAGATGGTATGTGCCTTGCATGGGTGACTTGAGGAAGCTTGTCAGGGATGAGTTTCACCAAATACCTTATGCAGGTCATTCTGGTTATTAGAAAATTATAACAACAAATAAAATGTATTATTGACCTAGAATGAAAAAGGAATTTGTTGATTACATTTCCAGGTGCCTAGAATGTCAGAAAGTTAAAGTGGAATGTAAACACCTAGCAGGATTTTTGCAGCCAATCCCCATTCTTGAATGGAAATGGGAAGCCATATCCATGGATTTTATCATAAGATTTCCAAAGACATATAGTAAACATGATGTTGTAATGGTGGTAGTGGAAAGATTGAGCAAGGAAGCAAAATTTATAGTTTTCAAGTCCACCCACAAGGAAATTGACATTGCTCAGATTTTCATGAAAAAGATATTTAAACTGCATGGCACACATAAGAAGATCATTTTGAATCAGGATGTTAATTTGACTTAAAAAAATTGGAAAGCATTGTTTGTTGTTTTTGGAATAAAGTTAGCATTTAGCACAATGTATTATCCTCAAATATACACGAAATTGATAGAGCAATAGAGTTCTAGAAGACATTTTGAGGATGTATGCCATGCACCAACTAAAGAGGTTGGATGAGTTCCTACCCTTAGTTGAATTTTTCTACAACAATGGGTATCAATGAAGATGGGTCCTTTCGAGGATTTATATTAGAGGAAATTTAGTACTCCCATCATCTAGGATGATCAAATGAACATGGTGGTACTTGGACCTGATATGCTAAAGAATGGAACAAGAGGTAATTAATATCAGGCATAAATTGAAGGAAACCCAAGAAAAGAAAAAGCGTTATGCATATCAACATAGGATGCAAAAGGAATTCCAAGTGGGAGAGAATGTGTATCTCCACATCATACCAAGAAAGAGTTCACTGTGAATAGGGTGTTGTGTTAAGTAGACATGAAGATTTTGTAGGCCATTTCATATTTTGGAAAGAGTAGGGCCAATGGCTTATGAATTGTCCTTACCACTCACAGTGAAAGAATATGGTTCTTTTCACATTTCTTTACTTAAGAAGAATTGTCATGCGGAAAGAGTTATTTTTGCGGACAAACCTAACCTCCCTAGGAGTCTAAGACTCTCTAGTGACAAATAAAACAAACAAGAGCAATCCTTCTCTAAATATACATTATTCTATGAGAAACCAAGTGTCGTTCAATCCTACCTCAAATCCAACGCTTGTTGTAGCAGTCCAGCCTTGCTGATCCAGATGAGCTCCTCCTTCACTTTAAGACCTGCATACACTAACAGTCAAACGATTACATAACACCTGAATATTTCATAAAACAAAGCATATTCATCATATAGACCAAGGAGTATATGAAATAATTCATTAACACAAATCATTGAGAAGAATGGACTTATTTGTATTAAGGAAACAAAAAAGAAACCATTACAACCTGAGCCTTGGTGTTGTGCAAGTTCCTCCCAGGGTCCAGCAAGAGTTTTCCTCTACTTTGACTAGCTCACCCACTTCCAATATGGCAACAAGAAAGGATGGTAATCTCTCCTCACAAGTTTACAATGGAAGTCCTAATTCCAGCAGCATCTACCCTTTGGAATGTTCAGCTTTCAACCTTCCCCTCCTCTGGCCGCCTGTATTTATAATAATCTAGAGGAAGTTAATCAGGTCCATCATCAATGGGATAAGCCCCTCTTTTGGATGGGGTAGCTCCTCTCTTGATGGGATAAGTTCCTCTTTCATAGGGATACATGAACCATCTGGAGGCGCTCAATACGCGTCAAACAATCTTCTAGAATGCTCTAGAAATGACCACAAGTAACTTTTTTAAGATGAAACTCGCGCCTTTTAACCTTTACAGGAGTACGCACCCACCCCTTTACATACAAAGCGTGCAAGGACACAGGTAAGGTAGAGAGAAACTGTGTACCCAGAGATAAACATGTTTTTTAAAGACTTTCTCTCTTTCTTGGAGTTTGACATGGAGAGCAGAGGTATGAGGCTTTCCAAGGAGGATAGTATGACTACTGATGGAGCCATACTAACTGCAAATAGTCATGCTGACAAATTTTAGTGTAACAGATTGCCCCCTAATGTGCGAAGCCTGTAATAGATTAGGGTTTTATGTCATCTAGGAAGGGTGAAGTACTTTATCATTTCGAGGATTATCTTGTGGAGAGCCTGGTCAGAACCTGCAATTTTCAACACAAAATACATGTATAAGATTATATCATCGCTGAGGTAGGCATTCCCATACTCAGATCAAAAAAATTTAACTAACAGACTAACTACTACTCTGATACAGGAATGATTTCATAGTACATCATAATCATAGACTCATGTAGAACAGTATGGGTGCAGCCATCTGTTTATGATTGGTCTACAACATAATGAATATAAAACTCCTCGCAGCCTGGATGGTGGAAACTAGATCGAGGGTCTTCATCTCTACTTCCCGAATTGGTTCGATTCTAGCCATGTGAATAAATGAGTCGATGTCGAACATGGTAGAAACCACTTGATTACCAGTCAATGATGTAAACTGTTAACAAGCGTGAGAGAGAACCACCAGTAATGTCAATGGTTCTCAAAGTACTCAGCACAATCCATGAGATGTGAATGAATGAGTCCGTGTCGAACATTTCATGGAATCCTTCGATCGCAAGTCAATGATGAAAACTGACGTCGAAGGCGAGAAACCTGCCATTGATGTATGCAGACCTCAAGGTACTGACGATTTCTAAGTCAAATCTCTAGATAATGCGCTGATGTTGATAGAAAGAGACCCGTCACAGGCAAGCCCACAACACAAAATCATAGTTCAAGTTGAAGAAATGTTGCTGCAAAGACTGACTCAATGATGACACAATGAATGATAGGTATTTTGTGGTTGAATGTTTTGTTTACAGACCTCTTGAACACATAACGACACAACAGATGGTTTGGTGACGAATGACTCAAAGTCGACTCCCATAACCCGGTTAAAGGATGTCAAATGATCTGGTCAACTGTGAGGTAAAGGATTTCCCAACCCAGGTGAATGAATAAGTGTCGTGTTCAAGAGTGGTAGTAAGGTTTTTCTTGAGACAAAAGGATATTAAATAGGCTCATTCTTCTCATTTTTCCCCCACCATTTCTGGCAAGTACCTCTTTATTTTTTACAAGCTTGAGGAGGATAACATATGCTTGTTTGTAAGCTAATCCTTCAGATGAGTCCAACTTAGTTTTTGATTCGAACCTTAAGAAGGAGTGGTCCGTTCCTGTTTGTAATAGAACAGGTCCTTTACTGTGAAATTTTAACGAGTCCAGTATAGGAGAAACTCAACGTTTTTCATATTTAGAGAGTCTGAAAAACTTAGAAGACTCCAGATTGAACTTTTTCGTAAAGTTGTGTCTCCTAAGCCCGAAAAAGTATAAAATAATACTTAGGAGAACCGCTTGATCTTGCGATCAAGGATATTTTCATTGTTAGTGTCTTTGACCTGAAAAGTAAAAAGCGATCAAGGACACGTCATTTTATTTCCAATATCGAGTTTGAAATGACAAAAACCCGGCAATCTTTTCCTGATTTTACGGTCAGAAAAGGGCTATAAGGGGACCGTCTTTTAATTCCGTTTTAACGAGTGTAAAAGAAACGCTCGGCAATCTTTTCATTTTTTGGGAGTCAGAAAAGGGCTTAAAAAGATGACTCTGATGTTTGGTTCGTGAAAAATGACAAGTTTCCCTGAAAATCCCTTTGTCCTGCACAAAAACGACACATTACTCATACCTGTTTAAGATAGGCAAAAATACATTGAAAAATGTCCTTTCATGGTGAAAAATAAACAAATTTAGTATTTATTCATCCAAAAAACCTATAAAAAGACTTTTTACCATGTCATTTTTACCATTTTACTATTGAGGGTGAGAAAAGGGCTTTTGGCAAGAAACTTCCCGTGGACTTTGCGGAGAATCCAACCGTCGGAATCGAGCGACGTCTCTTTCAGGTATTTCACAACATCCTCCTCTTCTTTTTCATCTGATTAGAATTTCAATTTAAGCCCTAATTTGATTTTTTGGGGGCTTTGGGGTTTTGAGATGTGCTTTTCGGGGTACACAGGTATCCCATGGGTAACCTGCGTACCCTGACATTTTCCTTAAAGGGAAAATGGTTGGGGTACGCAACCTACCTTCAGCACAGGAGCGTACCCATGCTCTGTTTCTGAAGGAGGGGTGCGTACTTCGTGCAAAGCGGATTTACAAAACCCAACTCAATATTGAACCATTATTTTTTGATTTGATGGTTTCTAATGTATGTTTTTTAGTGTGTAGATTGTCCACCATGCTTGATTGGCGCGAAAGAGAACACGAAGATGTTGATTTGGCCGCGATTAATCATCAACCTTCCATTGATGCTTTAAAAGCATGCGGTCTTTACAAATACTAGGCCATACCTGGCATGAGGGCCCAGGTGCCATTCTTAGAGTGGCTGGTCGAGAGATGGAATGTCCAGGACCAGTGTTTTTATATCAGAGGGCACCAGCTCGAGATAGAGCCCTCAGACATATATTTTCTCACTGGTTTGCCTAACAGGGGCGAGCACATATCTCTATTCGGGACTAGGCCAGGTGGCCAATCCCTTGCTAGCCTCCGGCTAGAGTGGTGCAATAATCAGAACCAGGAGAAGGGGATTGAAATCAAATTCATATCCCGGCCTGAACTTATGGTGATCGCTTTTACAGTTATCAAACTCTGCGGCGTATCCGCTTTACAACTTGCCACCGGGTCCCAAATGCGGATGGTGATAGATTGCTACCGAGGCACCATTTTCAACTGGTGTGATGCTGTGCTGGCCAATATGAAGGGCCAGCTGACTAGGGCAAAGAACGGACAATCAAAGACTTTTGTATATGGGCCTTTGGTTGTGAGCTTTGCCTTAGAGAGAGTTCTGATGCTGATCCCACAACATCTCACAGTTGAGGTTGGGCCTCCTCAGGAGCCGAAGTTGATGAGATGGGTTGCGGTGATGGCCTGGCATCCTGATGAGGGAGCGGGAGTCATTCGATTTCCTGCGGCTTACTTTAACTGGTTAAAGAACCAGGTCTTCACCATTAAGGATTTTCCTTATGCCGGAATGGATTTTCGTGGAGATACGGACATGGTTCTTCCACAGGGAGAACAATGGGATGACAGAGGTATATCCATTTTTCACAAGTGTTTTAAATTATCTATATTTTTTGTTTTTAAACATCGTTTCAAAACTGACAGTAAAATTTTCAAAATGCAGATGTAGGTCCACAGTGTCCAACCAATCTCCAGCCTTTTGAGAGGAGACATCCAGTTGCACCGGTACCAGCCCCACAGGACACCGCTGCAGAGACGCTATCTGAGTTGGAGCAGGATCTAGAGCGTCTGACGGCAGATATACCAGAGACTACCATAGATGATATTCCTATCAAACTTCAGCGCTATGTAGTCGCGGTCCCAGGACCTTTTAGGAGGTTCTTATGTAGGGTAGCCTGTGCAGTGGTGTCGTATAGGGAGCACCACCAGTGATTGGATGGTCGCTTTGTAGACACATGTGACATTTTGGTTTTTTGTACTTATCATTTTTGCCGATCATAAGGTGTTTTTCAACCTATGATCGAAGACGATGTATATTTTTTGACACACTCTATCTATATTTATATCATTTTACCGGCTTATCTTGTTAACATGTGTGATGAAATGTTTTTAAATTTAAAATTATCTCAAATGTCTGTCTAATACTCGAGAAGCAATTGTATCTGCTAATGTATTTAGAGACCTTGGAATATGCTGATATTCAATGTAATCAAACTCACGTTCCAAGAGACGCACTCTCAAAAACAATCTTAATAACACAGGATTTCTAATGGCATAAATTCTATTAAGCTGTAATACAATGAGTTCAGAATCTAACCTCACTATCAAATGTCGAATCCCGAATGAAATAGATTCAGACAATAACTCAATCATTGCACTTTATTCTGCAATGTTGTTTGTTGTTTGATCGAGGCTCACCCCATGCATAGAAACTAACTCGTCAGAGGGTGAATAGATAACCCAAGCTGCGGAAGAGATATTCCGTGTACTATGACAAGCACCATGAGAAAATCCATTGTACGTTTGGCTAGGCATTGACATCTGAAATATCAAGAGTAAAACCAAGATAAGCCGGAATAATGACGAAAACGCACTCTCTAAGCTAAGCACACTGTCTAGACTAACAAACACATCAGCTAGAAAGAAAACCTAACTAGAAAGGAAACCTAACCTAGCTAAAAATTCTCCATACCCTGCATTTAAGCATAATACCTCTTTAGGTAATGTCCATTTCTGGGTTTACCTAAAGAGTCCCCGTCAAAATCAACTAGCTCATATGCCCCCTTTGCTAGCTTTCGCTTGACAATGTAGGGCCCATGCCACATAGGAATGAATTTTCCAGCACCTAGTTTATCGTTAGCTTGGTCATATAATAATACTAGGTCTCCTTCCGAAAAATTTCGAGGGGTCACATTTCTATCATACTGAGCTTTCATCCGTTTCACGTGAGTCTCGATTGCCAATGCAGCATCACGACGAGTCTCATCTAATTGAGCTAAGTATAATAAACAATTCTCCTATTCGGACGTAGCTGGGAGTAATTCAATAGCCATTTTAAGTGATGGGATTTCGCATTCAATGGGCAACACAGCGTCCAAGCCATAAACTAGCTGGAAAAGAGTGAACCCTGTTGATGTTTTCACTGAGGTTCGGTATGCCCATAGCGCTGAAAATAACATGTTGTGCCAATTCGACTGATGAATACCAATGATTCGTCGGATCATGATAACCAGAACTTTGTTGATAGACTCAACCAGACCGTTGGCTTGGGGATAATAAGAGTAGAGCTATCATGGCGCAAACCAAGCTGGCCTATAAGTTCGGTCATCATGACGTTTCGAAAATGGCGCCCATGGTCAATAATGATCGCTTGTGGGACACTAAACCTAGCAATAATGTGATTGAATACGAAAATTGCTGTTGTTTTTCCGTCTACCTCGAATGTAGGCATCGCCTCGGCTCATTTAGTAAAATAATCAACCACGAGGATGATATACGCATGCCCCCTAGCCGAGTGAGGGTTAAAAGTTATAAAATCAATACCCCATTTCGCAAAAGGACCGACGGCAATTATAGGGTGGAGAGGAGCAGGTGGTGTGCGCATCTTTCGATCAAACACCTGACAGTTGTGGCATTTTCGGACCATGATAATACAATCTTTGAATAAAGACGGCCAGAAGTAGCCAGCACGCAATATCTTTTGGGCTGTGGCATACCCAGACATATGAACGCAACACGCTCCAGAGTGACAGTCATTTAAAACACTCTCAGCCTCTTCATGAGTTAAGCAACGTCGAAAAACCAAGTCCACCCCACGGCGATAAAGAGTATCTCCAATAATTTTAAACTGTTGGGACTGGAACCAAATTTTTCGACGCTCCGAATTTGAAAGTTCAGGCTGAAAAGATTGGGTCTGGAGATAGACGATTATATCTCCATACCACGGATCTAAAGTGCTGATGAGAAACAGAGATTCGTCTGCAATGAACTCTTCTACCACAGTCTCTGTGTCAGCACGCGGGAAAACACACATTAACTCCGCGAAAACTAAGGATTTCTTAGACTTGGATTTATCGAACTCCAAATTGAACTCGTGCAGGATAACGATCCATTTAGAGTACTTGCCCCCTAGCAGTTGTTTAGTCAAAATATAAATCATAGGGTTGCAATCTGAAACCACTGTAGTTTTACAAAGTAAAATGGAGTGACAGAAACACTAGACAGCCTGAACAGCTGCCAGAGCCAATTTCTCCACATGGGAATATTTTAACTCAGTTGGATTTAGGGTCCGACTAAGATAATATATCACATGTTCCGCTCCGAATTCGTCTTCCTGGACTAACACCATTCCAATAGTTGGATGCGAAGCTGCGAGGTATTAAAAGTAGTCCTGGTTGTAGTTGGGAGGATATGGCAAACGGTGCATGGGTCAACGCGTGCTTGAGTGTATTCCAAAAGACGCTGGCAATCTCATCCCAAAAGAATTGAGCGTTCTATTTTAACAACCGGGTAAAACCCTTAGTGACCTCGGCGTAGTTTGGAATGAATCGGCGTAAAAAGTTTGCTTTCCCCTGCAAACTTTGGAGTTGGCGCAAACTCGAAGGAAGAGCAAATTTGATGATAGCTTCGACCTTTGAGGGATTGACGCAAATGCCGGCTTTTGAAACAACAAATCCCAGCAATCGACCCGCTTCTATACAGAACACACACTTGTGTGGATTTAAAGGAGTACGATAATGCCTACACCTCATAAAAATTGCTCGTAAGTGGACAAGGTGATCAGCTCGATTTAAGGAATGGGCAGGCAAATCATCGAGGTACGGTTGCACAATGTGTTTGATGTCATGAAATGCATAAGACATCGCCCGTTGAAAAGTGGCTCCGGCATTCTTAAGCCCAAAAGATAATTTGCAATAAGCAAATGTCCCCCATGTACAAATGAATGTCGTTTTTGGTTGGTTGGCAGGTAGAATATTGATTTGATTATAACTCGAAAAACCATCCATAAAGGAAAAAATTTTGCTTCCGGCACAATCATCAATTATTTGATCGATATAGGGCGTTGGGTAGTTGTCTTTTGGACAAGCTCGATTTATATCCCTATAGTCGATACAGATTCTTATTGTTCCCTATTTCTTGTTAACCGGAACAATATTCGATACCCAATCCGTTAACTGGATCGGATAGATGAAACCTTCTTTTCAACAACTTCTCGACTTCTGCTTTAATTGCAGTCGCTTTTCGAGGGTGAATCTGACGCAACCGTTGCCGGACGGGTTTAGCGTCCGGGTAGGTCTTGATTTCATGGACAACAATAGCGGGATCAATTCCTAGCATTTCCTCGTATGACCAGGAAAACACGTCACGAAATTCTTGGAATAGGGCCTTGTAAGTTTGAATTTCGTCATCTGTACATGAGCCACCTATATGAATGTTCTCAACAATTTCGGGCTTCACTGAAATGTCAATGGGAATAGTGCGAGAAATATTCCCTAAATTCAGCTCTGAATCAAGATGTTTCGTTGGATTCTAAGCTTCTTTGACATATTCAGCGGTAAATATGGATGAGAAATCATTTTTGAAACAATCATCCTCAGGTAAAAACGAAGGTCTGTGATGAAGATCTTCCCATGGTAAATCGTCTACACATAGGATTTCACGAAGGTGTTCGTCAGATGACACAACTTCGGGAAATGTTATTAACTCTGAGGTTGAAGCGAAAAGTAAGTCCTCATGGACCACATTCATTTGGTCAATTTCGGTTGAAAGCGGGTCGGTAAAAGACACTACGGCTTGATAAGCATTTTCATATGGACTCAAAGGCATAACAATACCAAATGATTCTATCTCAGATTCGGAAGGGGCAATCCAAGGATCGTCGTAAATAATGGTGTCTGATGTAATCATATGAATAGATGAAAATGAAGACAATGCGTTGATTGGAGGAAAAGGAAAAGTTCCCAGTAAACCAGAATCTTTAACTAAACCTACGACAACGTCCCTATAAGGGATGGTCGTTTTACCGACATGTTGGATACTCTCTGAAGAGGCAGGGTCGGACGCAAAGTAAGCCAGCTGGTCTATTGTCACGATCTTGCCATTATATGGGAACTTGATTACTCTGAAGACCAATGAAACGACCGCTGTCATAGCATATGACCAACTTTGACCCAAGAGAAGGTTTTAGTTCAGAGGGGCATCAACCACCTCCACATCTAGACTAACGGTTTTTCCTTCAACCTCTATAGGAAAATCCTGTAGAATGCCAAACGGACGGAACCCATGGCCATCAAAGGCCTTAAGGATGGTCAGGGATTGGTTCAGTGAAGGATAACCAAGCGATCTCCAACACTGAATCGACATAATACACGTGGAAGCTCCCTCATCAATTACAGTCTTATGAACAGGCCTGTTTTTGACTATCACTGGAATCTGGAAAGCCATCTGATGAGGTAGATGCGGTGTAGTATTTTCTAGATCAAAGATTATTAGGTTCGGATCCTGAAGATCAACAGGTCCGATAGCCGACAAAAGTAATTTCCTTTGTGCTGGGCATGATTGCAGCACTTCCAGAGCCGACATCACTGAGGGTGA